>JAACNH010002129.1:0-46232 GCA_019447015.1 Hymenochirus boettgeri
ATATTCTGCGTGTTACATTATACTCTGTATGTAGGATTATATTCTGTGTGTTACATTATACTCTGTATGTAGGATTATATTCTGTGTGTTACATTATACTC
Organism: Hymenochirus boettgeri; assembly: GCA_019447015.1. Taxonomy (NCBI): domain Eukaryota; kingdom Metazoa; phylum Chordata; class Amphibia; order Anura; family Pipidae; genus Hymenochirus; species Hymenochirus boettgeri. Next base: position 102 of record JAACNH010002129.1, read on the forward strand.
TGTATGTAGGATTATATTCTGTGTGTTACATTATACTCTGTATGTAGGATTATATTCTGTGTGTTACATTATACTCTGTAGGTAGGATTATATTCTGTGTGTTACATTATACTCTGTATGTAGGATTATTATTCTGTGTGTTACATTCTACCTTATGTAGGATTATATTCTGTGTGTTACATTATACTCTGTAGGTAGGATTAAATTCTGTGTGTTACATTATACTCTGTATGTAGGATTATATTCTGTGTGTTACATTATACTCTGTATGTAGGATTATATTCTGTGTGTTACATTATACTCTTATTTAGGATTATATTCTGTGTGTTACATTATACTCTGTATGTAGGATTATATTCTGTGTGTTACATTATACTCTGTAGGTAGGATTATTCTGTGTGTTACATTATACTCTGTATGTAGGATTATTTCTGTGTGTTACATTATACTCTGTATGTAGGATTATATTCTGTGTGTTACATTATACTCTGTATGAGGATTATATTCTGTGTGTTACATTATACTTGTATTAGGGAGGGGGTATATTGTGGGGGGGGGGGGGGGTGGGGGATTTATTCTGTGTGTTACATTATACTCTGTATGTAGGATTATATTCTGTGTGTTACATTAAACTCTGTATGTATTATTGTAACACACAGAATATAATCCTACATACGAGTATAATGTAACACACAGAATATAATCTTCTATCATACAGCAGTATAATGTACACAGCAGAATATAATCCTAACATACATAGTTAAATGTACACAGCAGAATATAATCCTACATACAGAGTATAATGTAACAACAGAATATAATCCTACATAGAGAGTATAATGTAACACAGAACTATAATCCTACATACAGAGTATAATGTAACACACAGAATATAATCCTACATACAGAGTATATGTAACCGCATCAGATATATCCTACATACAGAGTATAATGTAACACCCAGAATATAATCCTACATACATGTATAAATGGAACACACCAGTAATATAATCTATCAATACATAAGAGTATAATGTAACACACAGTCATAATATATCCTACATACAGAGTTAATGTAAAACACACAGAATATATCCTACATGACAGAGGTATAATGTAACACCCGCGACACATATGCATCCATAACCTGAACAGAGTATAATGTAAACACAGCAGAATAGAATCCTACCTACAGAGTAATGTACTATCAAGATAACCTCACATAAATGAGCAAGCAAATAATCCTACATACGAGTATTAATGTAACAACACAGAATATAACCTACATACAGAGTATAAGTAACACACAGAATATAATCCTACATACAGAGTATAATGTAACACGCAGAATATAATCCTACACTAAGAGTATAATGTACACGACAGAATATAATCCTACATACAGAGTTATAATGTAAACACACAGAATATAATCTACATAACAGGTATAAGTAACACACAGAATATAATCCTACATACAGGGTATAATGTAACACACAGAATATAATCCGTACAGACGGTATATAATGTAACGCACTGCAGATATATTCCTACACAAGAGATAATGTCACACCAGAATATAATCCTACATACAGAGTATAATGTAACCACACAGAATATAATCTACATACAGAGTATAATGTACACAAGAATATAATCTACTAGAGATATAATGTAACACACAGAATAATCCTACCTACAGAGTATAATGTAACACCCAGAATATAATCCTACATACAGAGTATAATGTAACACACAGAATATAATCCTACATACAGAGTATAATGTAACACACAGAATAATCTACTACAGAGGATATGTAACACACAGATCTAATCCTACGCTACAGAGTATAATGTAACACCCGAATATAATCCTACATACAGAGTTAATGTACACACAGAATATAATCCTACAACAGGGTATATGATGTAACACACAGAATATAATCCTACATACAGTATAATGTAACACGCAGAATATAATCCTACATACAGAGTATAATGTAACACACAGAATATAATCCTACATACAGGGTATAATGTAACACACAGAATATAATCCTACATACAGGGTATAATGTAACACGCAGAATATAATCCTACATACAGGAAGTATAATGTAACACACAGAATATAATCCTACACTAAGGTATAATGTAACACGCAGAATAAATCCACTACATAGCAGTATAAGGTATAATGTAACACACAGAATATAATCCTACATTACAGAGTATAATGTAACACACAGATATATATCCTACATACAGGTTAATGTAACACAGCAGAATATAATCCACCTTACAGAGTATAATGGGAACACAGAATATAATCCTACATAAGAGTATATGTTAACACCGCAGAATATAACCTACCTACAGGGTATAATTGAACACACAGAATATACCTACCTACAGAGTATAATGTAACACACAGAATATAATCCTACATACAGAGTATATAGTAACACACAGAATTTAATCCTACATACAGAGTATAATGTAACAGCAGAATTATAATCTCCTACAGAGTTAAGTAATACACAGAAGAATCCTACATACAGGTATAATGTACACACAGATATAATCCTAATACAGGGTATAATTAACACCACAGAATATAATCCTACATACAGAGTATAATGTAACACACAGAATATAATCCTATCTACAGAGTTATAATGTAACACCACAGAATATAATCCTACATAAAGAGTATAATGAACACACAGAATAAATCCTACATATCAGGTATAATGTAACACACAGAATATAATCCTACATAAGAGTATAATGTAACACACAGAATATAATGCCTACCTACAGAGTATAATGTAACACCAGAAATAATCCTACATACAGGGGTATAAGTGTAACACACAGAAATAAATCCTACATACAGAGTATAAGTAACACACGAATATAATCCTACATTACAGAAGTATAAGGTAAACACAGACAGACAATAATCCTACATACAGAGGATAATGTAACACGCAGAATATAATCCTACATACAGAGTATAATGTAACACACAGAATATAATCCTTCATACAGAGTATAATGTAACACACAGAATATAATCCTACATACAGGGGTATAATGAACACACAGAATATAATCCTACATACAGAGTATAATGTAACACACAGAATATAATCCTAAATACAGAGTATAATGTAACACACAAGATATTCCTTACAGAGTATAATGAACACAGAAATAATCCTACATACAGGGTAATGTAACACACAGAATATAATCCTACCTACAGGTATAATGTAACAACAGAATAAATCTCATACCAGAGTATAAATGTAACACACAGAATATATATATCCACATACAGAGTATAAGTAACACACAGAATATAATCCTACATACAGAGTATAATGTACAACAGAATATAATCCTACCTACACGAGTATAATGTAACACACAGAATATAATCCTACATACAGTATAATGAACACACAGAATAAATCCTACTACAGAGTAATGTAACACACGAATATAATCCTACATACAGAGTAAATGTAACACCAAGCATATACATCCTACATACAGAGTATAATGAACACCAGAATATAATCCTACCTACAGAGTATAATGTAACTACACAAAGAATATTACAATAAATACAGAGTATACATGTAACACACAGAATATAATCCTACATACAGAGTATAATGAACACGCAGAATATAATCCACCTACAGAGTAAAGGTAACACACAGAATATATCCTACATACAGAGTATAATGTAACACACAGAATATAATCTACATACAGAGTATAAGTAAACACCACAGAATATAAATCCTACCTACAGAGTATAATGTAACACACAGAATATAATCCTACCCATACAGGTAGATGTAAACACAAGAATATAATCCTACCTACAGAGTATAAGTAACACACAGAATTATCCGACATACAGAGTAAATGTAACACGCTCAGAATATAATCCTACCTACAGGAGTATAATGTAACACCAGAAATATAATCCTACATTACAGAGTAAATGTAACACACAGAATATAATCCGAATACAGTATAAGTCACCAAGAATTAATCTACATAAGGGTATAATTGTAACACACAGAATATAATCCTACATAAGATAATGAACACCAGATATCCTCCATACAGGGTTAATGTAACACACAGAATATATCCTACATTACAGGTATAATGTAACACACAGAATATAATCCTACATACAGAGTATAATGTAACACAAGATATAATCCTACCTACAGAGTATAATGTAAAAACACCACAGATAATATTAATCCTACATTTCCAGAGTTACAGATAATGTAACACACAGAATATAATCTACATACAGAGTATAATGTAACACAGCGAATATAATCCTACATACAGAGGTATAAGTGTAACACACACAGAATATAATCCTACAACAGAGTATAATGTAACACACGGAATATAATCTACATCGAGATAATGTAAACACAGAATATCAAATCTACAACAGAGTATAATGTAACCACGCAGATATAATCCTACATACAGAGATTAATGTAACAACAGAATATAATCCTAAACATACAGGGTATAATGTAACACACAGAATATAATCCTACATACAGAGTATAATGTAAACCACAGAATATATCCTACTACAGAGTATAATGTAACACACAGAATATAAATCCACATACAGAGTATAATGTACACACAGAAATAATCCTACATACAGAGTATAATACAGCAGAGATAATCCTACTAAGGGTATATGTAAACACAGAATATAATCCACATACAGGAGTATAATGTAACACAGAATATAATCCTACATACAGAGTATAATGTAACACACAGATATATAATCCTACATACAGAGTAGTATATAACACCACAGAATATCCTACATACAGAGTATATTAACACACAGAAATAATCCACATACAGAGTATAATGTAACACAACGAATATAATCCTACATACAGAGTATAATGTAACACACAGAATCTAATCCTACACTACAGATGTATAATGTGTAACACACAGATATAATCCTACATACAGAGTATAATGTAACAAACAGAATATAATCCTACATACAGAGTATAATGTAACACACAGAATAAATCACTAAATACAGAGTATAATGTAACACACAGAATAATCCTACATACGAGAGTATAATGTAACACACAGAATATAACTACCTACAGGTTATAATGTAAAACACAGAAATAATCCTACTACAGAGTAAGTAAAACACAGAATATAATCCTACATACAGAGTATATGTAACACACAGAATATAATCTACTACAAGGAGTATAAGTAAACAAGAATTAAACCTAATAATCCTCCTACAGGTATAATGTAACCCACAGAATATAATCCTACCTACAGAGTATAATGTAACCACAGAATATAATCCTACATACAGAGTATAGTTAACACACGAATATAAATCTCCATACAGAGTATAATGTAACACACAGAATATAATCCTACATACAGAGTATAATGTAACACTACAGAATATAATCCTACATCAGGGTATAATGTAACACGAATTAAGTACTACCTACAGAGTATAATGAACACAAGAATATAATCCTACTACAGAGTATATATGTAACACACAGAATATAATCCTACATACAGGGTATAAGAACACACAGAATATAATCCTACATACAGAGATCTAATGTAACACACAGAATATAATCCTCATACAGAGTATAATGTAACACAAGAATTAATCCTACATACAGAGTATAATGTAACACACAGAAATTAATCCTACATACAGAGTATAATGTAACACACAGAATATAACCTACAAGTATAATGAACACACGAATATAATCCTACATACAGAGTGATATATGTAACACACAGAATATAATTCCTAATACAGAGTATAATGTAACACAAGAATATGAATTCCTACGTACAAGAGTATATGTAACACACAGAATAATCGCTACTACAGAGTATAAGTGTAACACACAGAATATAATCCTACACTACAGAGTATAATGTAACACACAGAATATAATCCTACATACAGGGTATAATGTAACACACAGAATATAATCCTACATACAGAGTTAATTGTAACACACAGAATATATGATATCCTACAGAGGTAGTATGTAACACACAGAATATAATCCTACATACAGAGTATAATGTAACACACAGAATATAATCCTACCTAACAGAGTAAGTAATGTAACACACAGAATATAATCCTACATACAGAGTATAATGTAACACGCAGAATAAATCCTACATACAGAGTATAATGTAACACACAGAATATAATCCTACCTACAGAGTATAATGTAACACGCAGAATATAATCCTACATACAGAGTATAATGTAACACACAGAATATAATCCTACTACAGAGTATAATGTAAACAAACAGTATAATCCTATTACATACAGGGGTATAATGTACACACACAGAATATAATCCTACATAAGCACAGATAATGTAACACACAGAATATAATCACTACCATACAGAGTATAATTGTAACAACAGAATATAATCCTCATACAGGTATAATGTAACACACAGAATATAATCCTCATAAGGTATAATGTAACACACAGATATCATCCTACATACAGAGCTTAGTAACCACGAATAATCTACTACAGGATAGTAGTAACACACAGAATATAATCCTACATACAGAGTATAAATGTAACACACAGAATATAATACTACATACAGGGTATATGTAAAACACAGAATATAATCCTACAACAGAGTATAATGTAACACAGAATATCACTACAGGGTATAATGAACACCGAAATAATCCACATACGAGTATAAGTATACACACAGAATATAACAACCTACAGAGTATAATGTAACACACAGAATATAATCATACACTACAGTAGAGATAATGTAACACACAGATAATAATCCTACATACAGGATATGAAAAAATAACCCTACAGAAGTATAATGTAACACACAGAATTACTACATACGGGGATAATACACACAGATAATCTAAATAAGAGTATAATGTAACACACAGATATAATCCTACCATAGAGTATTAATGTAACACACAGAATATAATCTACATACAGAGTATAATGTAACACACAGAATATAATCCTACATACAGAGTAATGTAACACCAGAATATAATCCTACATACAGAGTATATGTACACAACAGAATATAAATCTACATACAGAGTTATATGTAACACAAAGAATATAATCCACCTACAGGAGTATAAAGTTAACACACAGAATATAATCCTACATACAGAGTATAAGTAACACCACAGAATATAATCCTACTACAGGGTATAAGTAACACACAGAATATATCCTACCGCAGAGTATAATGTAACACACAGAATATAATCCTACATACAGAGTATAATGTAACACCAGAATATAATCCTACATACAGAAGTATAATGAACACCAAGAATATAATCCTACCACAGAGTATAATGTAACACACAGAATAATCCTACCTACAGAGTATAATGTAACACACAGAATATAATCTACATACAGAGTATATGTACACAACAGAATATAACCTACATACAGGAGTATAATGTAACACACAGAATATAATCCTACACAAGAGTATAATGTAACACAAAGAATATAATCCTACACACAGAGTATAATGTAACACACAGAATTATAATCCTACATTACAGAGTATAATGTAACACCGACAGGATAATCCTAAATACAGAGTATAATGTTACACACGCGAATATAATCCTCTACAGAGGTATAATGTAACACCAGAATATAATCTACATCAGAGAGTATAATGAACAAAAGTATAATCCTACATACAGGTGATAATATAACACACAGAATATAATCATCATACAAGTATAATGTAACACAGAATATAATCTACATACAGGGTATAATGTAACACACAGAATATAATCCTACACATACATAGTATAATGTAAACAGCGAATATAATCCTACATACAGGAGTATAATGTAAACACACAGAATATAATCCTACATACAGAGTATAATGTAACACGCAGATGATAATCCTACATACAGAGTTATATGAACACACACGAATATAATCCTACATACAGGTTATGTAACACACAGAATATAATCCTATATACCGGTATAATTTAACACAGCCAGAATATAATCTAACCTAAGAGTATAATGTACACACACAGAATATAATCTTACATACAGGGTATATGAACACAGAAATATCCTATACAGAGTATAGAACAACAGAATAAATCCTACATACAGAGTATAATGTAACACCAGAATATAATCCTAAATACAGAGTATAATTGTACACACAGACAGAATATATCCTACATACAGAGTATAATGTAACACCACAGAATATAATCATACATAACAGAGTATAATGTAACACACAGAATATAATCCTACATACGGAGTAAATGTAAACAACAGAATATAATCCTACATACAGAGTATAATGTAACACACAGAATATAATCCTACTACAGGTATAATTCTAACACGCGAATATAACTACATACAGGTATAATGTAACACCAGAGATAATCCACATACAGGGATAATGTAACACACAGAATATAATCCCTACACATCAGAGTAGAAATGTTACCACACACCAGAATATAATCCTAATCAACAGATATAATGTACCACCGAATACAATCACACAGAGTATAATGTAACAACACAGAATATAATCCTACAGACAGAGTATAATGTAACACGCAGAATATATCCTATACCCCGAGTATAATGAACACGACAGAATATAAATCTCATTACAGGGTATAATAACACGAATATAATCCTAATTACAGAGTTATAATGTAACACACAACCATATAATCCACATACGCGAGTATAATGTAACACCAGAATATATATCCACTACAGAGTATAATGTAACACGCAGAATATAATCCTACATGTACAAGAGTATAATGTCAACACACAGAATATTAATCCTACATACAGAGTATAATGTACCACACAGAATATAATCCTACCACAGAGTTATAATGTAACACACAGAAATAATCCTACATACCGAGTATAATGTAACCGCGCAGAATATAATCTACATACAGAGTAAAGTAACACACAGAATATATCCTACATAAGAGGATAATGTACCACCCAGAATATAATCCTACATACAGAGTATAATGTACACGTCAAATATAATCCTACATACAGAGTATATGTAACACACAGAATATAATCCTACATACAGAGATAATGTAACAACGCAGAATATAATCTACATACAGAGTATAATTTTAACACACAGAATAAACTTCATACAGGGTGTATTAATGTAACAGCACGCAGAATATAATCCTACAACAGAGTATAATGTACCACGCTATAATCTCATAAAAGAGTATAATGTACACCAGAATATAATCTACATAAGAGTATAATGTAACACACAGAATATAAAATCTTACATACAGAGTATAATGTAACACAACAGAATCATAATCCTACATACAGAGTATAATGGAACCACAGATATAATCCTACCATACAGAGTAAATGTAAACACAGATATAATCTAAAACAGAGTATAATGTAACACGAAATATAAAAAAAAAAATTCTACATACAGAGTATAAGAAACACACAGATATAATCCTACATACAGAGTATAATGTAACACACAGAAATTAATCCTACATACAGAGAGTATAAGTAAACACCAGATATAATCCTACAACAGAGTTAATGTACAACCAGAATATAATCCTACATACAGAGTATAATGTAAACACACATGTCAGATATAAATCCTACATACAGAGTATAATGTAACAGCACAAATATAATCCACATACAGAGTAATGTAAACACACAAGATAAAGCCTAGATAAGAGTATATGTAACACACAGATATAATCCTAACATACAGAGTATAATGTAACACACAGAATATAATCCTACATACAGAGTATAATGTAACACCAGAATATAATCCTACATACAGAGTTAATTGTACACACAGAATATAATCCTAACCTACCAGAGTATAATGTAACACACAGATAATGCCTACATACAGAGTATAATGTAACACACAGAAAGTAATCCTACCTACAGAGTATCATGTACACAGCACAGAAATATATCCTACTATACAGAGTATAAATGTAACACACGAATATAATCCTACATACAGAGGTATAATGTAACACAACAGGATATCAATCTACATACAGGGTATAATGTAACACCGAATAATCTACATACAGCGATAATGAACACACAGAAGATAATTCCTACATACAGGAGTATAATGTAACACACAGAATATAATCTACATACAGGGGGATATGTAACACACAGAATATAATCCTACATTACGGGTTATAATGTAACACGCAGAATATAATCCTACATACAGGTATAATGTAACACGCAGAAATAATCCTACATACGGTATAATTACACAGAAATAATCCTACTACAGAGTATAATGTAAACAAGAAATAATCCTACTTACAGAGTATAATATGTAACACACAGATAAAGAATCTACCATACAGAGTATAATGTAAACACGCAGAATATAATCCTACCTACAGAGTATAATGTAACACGCAGAATTAATACTCCTAACTACAGAGTATAATGTAACAGGCAGAATATAATCCTACATACAGAGTATAATGTTACACGCAGAATATAATCTACCTACAGAGTATAATGTAACAGGCAGAAATAATCCTACATACAGGAGTATAATGTACACGCAGAATATAATCCTACCTACGAGTATAATGACACGCAGAATATAATCCTACATACAGAGTATAATGTAACACGCAGATATAATCCTACATACAGAGTATAATGTAACACGCAGAATATAATCCTACATACAGAGTATAATGTAACACACCAGAATATAATACCTACATACAGAGTATAATGTAACACGCCAGAATAAATCCTACTACAGAGTATACATATAACAACCGAATATAACCTACTACAGAGTAAATGAACACGCAGAATATATCCTACATAAGGGTATAATAAACACACAGAATATATCCTACCTACAGAGTTAATGTAACACGAGAATAAATCCTACATACAGAGTAAAAATGTAAAACCGAATATAATCTACATACAGAGTATAATATAAACACACAGAATATAAATTACCTACAGAGTATAATGTAACACACAGAATATATCCTACATACAGAGTATATATAACACACAGAATATAATCCTACTACAGAGTATAATGTAACCACACGAAAATATATCCTACCATACAGCGTATAAAGTAACCCACGGAATATAATCCTACCTACAGAGTTAATGTAAACACAGAATCAATCCTACATACAGAGTATAATGTAACACGCAGATATATCCTACATACAGAGTATAACTACCCACGGATATAATCCTACCTACAGAGTATAAGGTTAACACACAGAAGATAATCTACATACAGAGTATAACGTAACCTCAGAATATAATCCTACAGACAGGGTATAATGTAACACACAGAATATAATCACCTACAGAGATATTATAACACGCGAATAATCCTAATACAGGGTATAATGTAAACACACAGAATATAATCCTACCTACAGTAGTATAATGTAACACACAGAATATAATCTACATACAGAGTTAATGTAACACACAGAATATAATCCTACATACAGAGTATAATGTAACACGACAGAATATAATCCTACATACAGAGTAGTAACGTAACCCAGGAATATAATCCTACAACAGATGATAATGTAACACCAGAATGATTAATCCTAACATACAGAGTATAAACGTAACAACGCAGCATATATCCTACATACAGATATAATGTAACCACGCAGATTAATCCTACATAGAGGGTATAATGTAACACACAGAATATAATCCTACAACAGAGTATGATGTAACACAGCAGTAATATAATCCTACATACAGAGTATAATGTAAACAAGCAGAATATAATTCCTAACATAAGAGTATAATGTAAACACAGAAGATAACCTAACATACAGAGGTATAATGTAACACGCAGAATATAATCCTACATACAGGGATAAGTAACCCAGAATATAATGCTCTACAGAGTATAATGACACACGACAGAATATTAATCTCAGACAGGATGATATGTAACACCAGGAATATAACCTACCTACAGAGTATTTGTAACACACAGAATATAATCCTACATACGGGTATGATGGATAACACACGAATATAATCCTACAACAGGAGTATTAAAGTCGCATGAATAACTCTACACAGAAATGGTATCCAATCATCTACCTACAGAGTATACTGTAACACACAGAATAAATCCTAACATAAGGGTATAGATGAAACAACAGAATATATCCTACATACGGATATGTAACACACAGAATAGATAATCCTACATTAAGAGTATAATGTAACGCACAAGAATATAATCCTAATACAGAGTATGATGTAACACCGAATATAATCCTACATACAGAGTATAATGTGAACACGCAGCAATATCAATCCTACTCACAGAGTATAATGTAAACACCAGAATATAATCCTACATACAGAGTATGATGTACACACGCAGAATATTATCCTACAACAGAGTATAATGTAACCCACGAATATAACCGCTTTACATAAGTATAATGTAACACCACGAATATAATCCAAATACAGAGGTATAATGTAACACACAGAATATAATCCACATACAGAGTATGAATGAACACGATAAATCTCCAGTAATATACCCCAATATCAATACAGGAGTATAATGTAACACACAGAATTAATTCTAATACAGAGGTATAATGTAACACAGAATATACATCTACATACAGAGTATATATGTGTAACACAACAGAATATAATCCTACCTACAGGATAATGTAAACACACAGAATATAATTCCTACCTTACAGAGTATAATGAACACACCAAGAATAAATCCTACATACAGAGTATAATTGTAACAACCCAGAAATACTCCCATACAGAGATAATGTAACACGACAGAATCATAATCACTACATACAGGGTATAATGGTAACACACAGAATATAATTCCTACATACTATACACGAGATTACCTATGAGATAATGTAACACACAGAATATAATCCTACATAAGAGTTATGAACAGAACAGATCATATAATCCTACATACAGACGTATAACTGTAACACCAGCGAATATAATCCTACATAAGGTATAAGTCAACACAAGAAATAATCCTACCATACGAAGTAAATGTTTAACAACCAGAATATACTCCTACCTTACAGAGTATAAGTAACACAGACCAGAATATAATCCTACATACGAGTAAATGAACACACAGGAATATAATCCTTACATACAGAGTATAAGTAAACAACAGAATATAATCCACAGACAGTATATAATGTTGAACACACAGAATATAATCCTAATACAGAGATATAACAGAGATAAATCACTACGAGTAATGTACAGATATAATCTACCTACAGAGTATAATGAACACGCAAAGAGACTATAATCCTACAGACAGGTATAATGTAACACACCAGAATATAATCCCTTACATACAGAGTATAATGTACACACAGAATATTAATACCTACCTACAGAGTATAATGTAAACACAGCAGAATATAATCCACATACAGAGTATATGTAAAACGCAGAATATGATATAATCTAATAACGAGTATAAGGTAAACACAGCAGAATATAATCCTACCTACAGGATAATGTAAACACAGCAATTATCCTACTACAGAGTATAATGTAACACGCAGAATATACTCCTACATCACAGAGTAATGTAACACGAGAATAATCCTACATAGAGAGTATAAGTGTAAACACGAGAATATAATCCTACATTACAGAGGTATAATGTAACACAAAGAATAAATCCTACATACAGGGTAAATGTAACACCAGAATATAATCCTACATACAGAGTATAATGTAACACCAGGAATATAATCCTACATACAGGGTATGTAAACACAAGAATTAATCCACATACAGGTATAATGTAACACAGAATATAATCCTACATACAGAGTATAATGTAAACACGCAGAAATATAACCTACTACAGAGTATAAGAACACCAGAATATAATCCTACATACAGAGTATAATGTAAACACACAGAATATAATCCTACTACAGGTATAATGTAACACGCAGAATATATCCTACATACAGGTATAATGTAAACACACAGAATAAATCCTACATACAGAGTATAATGTAACACAGAGAAATATCCTTACATACAGAGATAGTATAATGAACACACAGAATATAATCCTACCTACGGTATACGTAACACAGATATAATCTAATACAGGTAATGTAACAACAGAAAAATCCTACTACAGAGTATATGTAAACACGAGAATATAATCCTACATAACAGAGTATTAAGTAACACAAGAATATAATCTACATACAGAGTATAATGTAAAACACCCAGAATATAATCACTTCCCTACAGAGTATAAGTACACACAGAATATATCCGACCATTTACAGTGGGAAATGTACCACCAGATATAATCCTACATCCAGAGTATAATGTGAACACACAGAATATAATCCTACATACAGAGTATAATGTAACACACAGAATATAATCCTACACTACATATAGAGTATAATGGACAATATACAGAATAGAATCATACATACAGAGTATAAGTAACACACAGAATATAATCCTACATAACAGAGTATAATGTAACACGCAGAATATAATCCTAACCTACAGGTATAATGTAACCAACACAGATATAATCCTACATACAGGGTAAAGTAACACACAGAAATAATCCTATACGAGTATGTAACACACAGAATATAATCCTACATACAGAGTATAATGTAACACACAGAATATGAGTCCTACATCTCCAGAGGCATAAGTAACAAACAGAATATAATCCTACATACAGAGTATAATGTAACACACAGAATATTCTACCATACAGAGTATAATGTAACACACAGAATATAATCTAATACAGGGTATAATGTAAACACACAGAATAGAATCACGAACCTACAGAGTATAATGTAACACACAGAATATAATCCTACTAAAGGTATAATGTAACAAGCAGATATAATCCTACATACAGAGTATAAGTAAAACACAGATATAATCCAACTAAGAGTATAATGTAACACACAGAATATAATCCTACATACAGAGTATAATGTAAAAACCACACAGATAATATATAAGTCCTACATACAGAGTATAATGTAACACACAGAATATAATCCTACTACAGAGTATAATGTAACACACAGAATATAATCCTACATCAGAGGTATAATGTAACAACAGGAATATAATCCTACTACAGAGTATATGTAAACAACAGATATAATCCTACATACAGAGTATAATGTAAACACACAGAATATAATCCTACATACAGAGTATCATGGAACACACAGAATATATCTACATACAGGTATAAGTGTAACACACAGAATATAATCCTACATACAGAGTATAATGTAACACACAGAATATAATCCTACATACAGAGTATAATGTAACACCCAGAATATAATCCTACATACAGAGTATAATGTAACACCCAGAATATAATCCTACATACAGAGTATAATGTAACACGCAGAATATAATCCTACATACAGAGTATAATGTAACACACAGAATATAATCCTACATACAGAGTATAATGTAACACACAGAATATTAATTCTACATACAGGAGTATAATGTAACACACAGAATATAATCCTACATACAGAGTATAATGTAACACACAGAATATAATCCACTTACAGAGTATAATGTAACACACAGAATATAATCCTACATACAGGGTTATAATGTAACACCAGAATATAATCTACATACAGAGGTATAATGTAAAACAACAGAATATAATCCTACATACAGAGTATAATGTAACACGCAGAATATAATCCTACATACAGAGTATAATGTAACACGCAGAATATAATCCTACATACAGGGTATAATGTAACACAGAATATACTCCTAATACAGAGTTATAATGTAAACCACGCAGAATATAATCCGACAACAGAGGATAAGTAACACACAGATATAATCCTACATACAGAGTATAATGTAACACGAGGGAATATAATCCTACATACAGAGTATAATGTAACACGCAGAATATAATCCTACATACAGGGTATAATGTAACACACAGAATATAATCCTACATACAGGGTATAATGTAACACACAGAATATAATCCTAACTAACAGAGTAATGAACACCAGAATAAATCCTTTAGAGTTAATGTAACACACAGAATATAATCCTACATACAGAGTATAATGTAACACCCAGAATATAATCCACATACCAGAGTATAAGTAACACGCAATATAATCCTACTACAGAGTATAAGGTAACACACAGAATATAATCCTACCATACAGAGTATAATGTAACACACAGAAATAATCCTACATAAAGTATAATGTAAACACAGAAATTAACACATACAGAGTATAATGTAACACACAGAATATAATCCTACATACAGAGTATAATGTAACACGCAGAATATAATCCTACATACAGGGTATAATATAACACACAGAATATAATCCTACCTACAGAGTATAATGTAAACACACAGAATATATCTACATACAGAGTATAATGTACACACAGAATATAATCCTCATTACAGAGGTATAATGTAACACCAGAATATAATCCTACCTACAGAGTATAATGTAACACGCAGAATAAATCCTACCTACAGAGTATAATGTAACCACACAGAATATTATCCTACTACAGAGTATAATGTAACACGCAGAATATAACTACATACAGAGATAATGTAACACACAGAATATAATCTACTTATTACGGAGTATAATCTGGAAACACCAGGAATATAATCCTACAAGAAGGTATAATGTACACACAGAATATAATCCTACATACAGAGTATAATGTAACACACAGAATATAATCCTACATACAGGGTATAAGTAACACACAGAATATAATCCTACATACAGAGTATAATGTAACACACAGAATATAATCCTACATACAGAGTATAATGTAACACACAGAATATAATCCTCTACTACGAGAGTATAATGTAACACACAGAATATAATCCTAAATACAGAGTATATGAAACACCAGAATATAATCCTACATACAAGAGTATATGTAACACACAGAATATAATCCTTACCTACAGAGGATAAGTAACACCAGATATAATCCTACATCAGAGTATAATGTAACACACAGAATATAATCCTACATACAGGGTATATGTAACACACAGAAATAATCCTAATACAGAGTAATGTCACCCAAGAATATATCCTACATACAGGTATAAGTAACACAGAATATAATCTACATACAGGTATAATATAACACACAGAATATAATCCACTACAGAGTATAAGGAATAAACACAGAATAGTAATCGCTACATACAGAGTATAATGTAACACGCAGAATATAATCCTACATACAGAGTATAACGTAACACGCAGCATATAATCCTACATACAGAGTATAATGTAACACGCAGAATATAATCCTACATACAGAGAGTTAATGATACACAGCAGAATATAATCCTACATACAGGGTATAAGTAACACAAGAATATAATCCTACATACAGAGTTATAATTATAAACACCACAGAAATATAATCCTACATCAGAGTTTAATGTAACACCAGAATATAATCCTAATACAGGTAAATGTAACACACAGAATTAATCCACATACAGAGTATAATGTAACACGCAGAATATAATCCTACATACAGGGTATAATGTAACACACAGAATATAATCCTACATACAGAGTATGATGTAACACGCAGAATATAATCCTACATACAGAGTATAATGTAACCAACAGAAATAAATCCTACATACAGAGTATAATGTAACCACAGAATATAATCCTAATACAGAGTATAATGTAACACACAGAATATACCTACATACAGAGTTACTAATGTAACACACCGAATAAATCCTACATACAGGTATAATGTAACACAAGAATAAATCCTACATACATGAGATAAGTAACACACAAGAATATAATCCACCTACGAGTATAATGTAACACACAGAATATAATCTACCTACAGAGTATAATGTAACACACAGAATATAATCCTAATCAGAGTATAATGTAAACAGAAGAATATAATCACATAAACAGGTATAATGTAACACACAGGAATATAATCCTACATACAGAGATACTGTAACACCCAGAATATGTAATCCTACCATACAAGGGTATAATTAACACACAGAATAATCCTACATACAGAGTATATAGTAACACACACTAGAATATATTCTACCTACCGAGTAGTATAATGTAAAAACAGAAATAACTACACAGAGTATAAGATCACTACACACGACTACAACCATAGAGACTCATTAAAGTGTGTAATAAACACACAAGAATAAAATCCCTACATACAGAGGATAAGGAAACACAGAAGTCTAATTCCTACATACAGAGTATAATGTAACAAGATATAACACAGAGTATGCACCAGAATATAATCTACTAAGCGGTATAATGTAACACACAGATATAATCATTACCTACAGGTAATAATTTGTAAAACAAGCGAAGAATAATCACTCAACTAAATTAACAGCAGAAATATCTAATGATAGTAACACACAGAATACTACATCAGTACCACAGATTATCACATACGATATATGTAACAACAGATATCAATCTACATACAGAGGATAATGTCACAGATTAACCTACATACGATAGAAACAGAGCATATAATCCGACATTACAGAGTATATGTAAACACACGAATATAATCCTACATACCAGAGATATGTAAACACACAGAATATAATCCTAATACCAGGGTATCATGTAAACACCAGAATATCATCCTACATCACAGAAGTATAATGGTAACACAAGATATAATCCTACAACAGAGTATAATGTAACACGCCAGATTATAATCCTACCTACAGAGTATAAGTGTAACACAACCAGAATTCTTCAATCCTACATACAGAGTACTAATGTAACAACAGAATATAATCATACATACAGAGTATAAGTAAACCACGCAGAATATAATCCTACATAAAGAGAAAGACAGTATTTATACAGTGTAATAACACAGCAGAAAATTATAGTTAATACCACAAATAATATACATTAGAGTATTAGTAACACACAGAATATAATCCTCCATTACTGAGTATAATGTAACACACAAGAATATAATCCTACAACTACAGTTATAATGTAACACACCAGAAATTAATCTACTGACAAGAGTATAATTAACACACAATATATCCTACCATACAGCGTAGTATGTAACACACAGAATTATCTACATACAGAGTATATGTAAACACACAGATTCTAATCCTACAGAACAGAGGTATAACTGTAACACCAGAATAGAATCCTACATACAGGGTCAATAATATAACACACAGAATATTAATCCTTACCTACAGAGTATAATGTAACACACGATATAATCCTACATACAGAGATAATGTAAACACACAGAATATAATCACACCTACAGGAGTATAACTGTAACACACAGATATAATCCATACTACAAGAGTATATGTTAACACACAGAATATAATCCTACATACAGCGCGGATAAGTAACCACACAGATATAATCCTACTACAGAGTATACTGTAAACACAGAATATATCCTACTACAGAGTATAAGTAACACACAGATTAATCCGATCAATAATATGTACAACGAGATAATCACCTACAGAGTATAATTAAAGTAACTACTCAGTAAATGAACATATAATCCTACCTACAGAGTATAATGAACACACAGGAAATATCCTACAACAGCGTATAATGTACACACAAGAATATAATCCTACATACAGAGGTTATAAGTGTAACACAGCAGAATATAAGTCCTAATACAGAGTATATGTAACACACAGAATATAATCCTACTACAGAGTATAATGTAAAACCGAATATCACCTCCTACTACAGGGTATAATGTAAACAGCAGATATAATCCTACATACAAGAGTAAATGTACACGCAGACAGAATATTAATCCTACATACGAGGTATAACGTACCACAGAATATAATCCTATTACAGAGTATAATGTAAACACCACAGATATATCATTACCATACAGAGTATTAATGGTAAACACACAGAATTATAATCCTACATAAAGAGTATAATTGTAACACACAGCCAATATAATCCTACCTACCGAGGACTATAAGTACACACAGATATAATCCTACATACAGAGTATAATGTTAACCACGCACAGAAAGAATCCTCCATACAGGTTAAGTAACACGACAGAATATAATCGCTACATACAGAGTATAATACGCCACAGAAATTAATCCTACACTACAGAGTATATGTGACACGCAGAATATAATCCTACACTACAGAGTAAATTAACACACAGAATATAATCTAATACAGGTAATAGTAACACCGGATATAATCTACATACAGATAAATGTAACACAAGAATATAATCCTACAGCTACAGCGTATAATGTAACACGCAGAATATAATCCTACCTACAGAGTATACGGTAACAGCAAAGACTATAATCCTACCTTACAGAGTAAATGTAACACACAGAAGATAATACTCTTACATACAGAGTATATGTAACCGCGACGAATAGAATCCTACATCAGAGTATAATGTAACCGAAGAATATAATCCTACATACAGAGTATAAATGAACACCGACAGAATATAATCTACATAAGAGATTATGTTAACACACAGAATATAATCCTAATACCAGAGTATAAGTAACAATACAGAATATAATCTTACTACAGAGTATATGAAACACACAGAATATAATCACATACAGACGATATAATGTAAATCACAGAATTATCCTACAACTAGAGTTATAAGGTAACACGCAAAGAATATAATCCTAACATACAGAGGTATAATGTAACACACACAGAATATAATCCTACCCTACAGAGTATAAGTAACACCAGATTATCTCTACATACAGAGTCTAATGTCAACAACAAATAACCAATACAGCTATGTACACAAGAATATAATTCCTACATACGAGTATAATGTTAACACGCAGAATAATCCTAAATACAGACTTAGAAATGTAACACCAGAAATAATCCTACCTACAGAGTTATATGTAACACACAGAAATATCTACTACCTAATAGTATAATGTAACCAGCAAAGAATATAATCTACATACAGACGTATACATGTAACACACAGAATATAATCCTACCTACAGAGTATAATGTCACACAGAAAACATAGATATAACAGAGATATAATCTACATACAGAGTATAAAGGTAACACGCAGAATGAAACACTCAAGATCATGCAGCAAATACTCATACAGAGTATAATGTAACACGCCCGTTATCACTACAGATATATGTCACCACATATCTAGAGTATAATGAAAACACAGAATATAATGCTACAGTACAGAGTTAATGTACACACAGAATATAATCCTACATACAGAGTATAATGTAACACACAGAATATAATCTACTACAGACGTATGAATGTAACCACACAGAATATAATCCTTACTACAGAGTATAAGTGTAACAAACAGAATATAATCTACCTACAGCGGTATAATGTAACACACAGAATATAATCTACATTACAGGTATAATGTAACCACAGAAGATAATCCTACATACAGAGGATAATGTAACACACAGAATATAATCCCTACATACAGAGCTCTAATGTACACAACAGAATATAATCTACCTACAGAGTATAATGTAACACACAGCAATATAATACTACCTACATGAGTATATAGGTAAACACACAGAATAGAATCCTACATACAAGTATAATGTAACACACAGAATTTATATAATCCCACATTAATACAGTAGTATAATGTAACAAGAGAATATAATCCTACATACAGAGTATAATGTAAACACACAGACATCAATCCCCTACATACAGGTTAATGTACACACACAGAAATAATCCTACATTACAGAGTTATACACACAGAATATATCCTACATAAAAGGATAATTATTACACCAGTACCATACAGAGTATAATGAACCCGAATATCATCCACATCAGAGTATAATGTAACACACAGAATATAATCCTACATACAGAGGTATATGTAACAACAGAATTATTAATCCTACATACAGAGAGGTATTAATGGTAACACACGAATATAATCTACATAAGTAGTATAATGTAACACACAGAATATAAATCCTCATACAGGGTATAATGTACACACCAGAATATAATCCTACATAAGGGTATAAATAACACACAGGATAATAATCCTACCACAGAGTAAATGAACCACAGAATAATCCTACCTACAGAGTATAATGTAACAACCGAATCTAATCCTACCTACAGAGTATAATGTAACACACAGAATAAATCCTACATACAGAGTATAATGTAACGACACAGAATATTAATCCTACATACAGTGAGATAATGTAACACAAAGAATATAATCCTAATACTGAAGATATAATGTAACACCACAGAATATTAATCCTACATACAGAGAATATGAACACACAGATATAATCCTACCTACGAGGTATAATGTAACACACAGAATATAATCCTACTACACACAGAATATACTCTACCTACAGTATAAGAACACAAGAATATAATCTACCTAAGAGTTAGTATGTATAAGTAAACACACAGAATGCATCCTACAGGTATTAGTAACACAGAATATAATCCTCACATACAGAGAGTATAATTGTAACACACAGAATTATATCTTACTACAGAGTATAATGTAACACCACAGAATATAATCCTACCTAACAGAGGTATAATGTAACACACAGAATATAATCCTACATACAGAGGTATAATGTAACACGCAGAATCTAATCCTACATACAGAGTATAAAACGTACTCCACGGGTTAATACGTATAATCCTACTACAGAGTATAATGTAACACACAGAATATAATCCTACATACAGAGTTATAATGTAACCACACAGAACATAATACACATCACAGAGTATAATGTAAACACACAGAATATAATCCTACATACAGGTTAAAGTAACACGACAGAATATAATCCTACATACAGAGTATAATGTAACACACAGACAATACGAGCTAGCATACGGGTATAATGTAACAGGCAAGAATATATCCTACATTCAGAGTATAACGTAAACACACAGAATATAATCTACATACAGAGTATAATGGTAACACACAGATATAATCCTACCTACAGAGTATAATGGAACACACAGAATATAAATTCCTAATACAGAGTGATAATTAAACAACACAGAATATAATCCTACCATACACGAGCTATTAATGTAACACACAGAATATCGTGACCTACAGAGTATAATGTAACACACAGAATATAATCCTACATAAGAGTATAATGTAACACACAGATATAATTCCTACATACAGAGTATAATTGTAACACACAGAATATAATCCTACATACAGAGTATATGTAACACTACACGAATATAATCTACATACAGAGTATAACGTAACACACAGAAATAATCTACATACAGAGTTAATGTAACACACAGAAATAATCCTACATACAGGTATAATGTAAACACACAGAATATAAGTCCTGACCATACAGAGTATAATGTAACACACAGAATATAATCCTACCAATGCAGTATAATAGTAAACCACACAGAATATAATCCTACATACAGAGAATAATGTTAAACACACAGAATATAATCCTACCTACAGGAGTATAATGTAACACACAGGAAATAATTCCTACATACAGAGTGTATAATGTAACACAAAGAATATAAGCCTACCTACAGAGTATAAGGACACACAGAATATAATCATACTTACAGAGTCTAATTTTGGTAACACACAGAATATAATCCTACATACAGAGTATAATGTAACACACGCAGAATATATCCTACATACAGAGTTAATGACAACACAGAATATAATCCATACAGAGTATAATGTAACACACAGGAATATAATCCTACCTACAGAGTATAATGTAACACACAGGAATATAATCCTACATACAGAGTATTAATGAACACACAGAATATAATCCTACATACAGAGTATAATGTAACACACCAGAATATAATCCTACATACAGATGTATAATGTAACACACAGACTATAATCCTACCATACAGAGGTATAATGTAAACACACAGAATATAATCTACCTTCAGAGTATAATGTAACACACAGATATAATCCTACATACAGAGTATAATGTAACACACAGAATATAATCCTACCATACAGAGTTTACTATGTAACACACAGAATATAATCTACATACAGAGATAATGTAACACACACAGAATATAATCCTACATACAGAGTATTAATGTTAACATCCAGAATATAATCCTACATACAGAGTGTAATGTAACACAACAGAATATAATACAATACAGGGTATAATGAACACACAGAATATACCTACATACAGAGTATAATGTAAACACACAGAATATAATCCATCATACAGAGTATAATGTAACACACAGAATATAATCCTACTACAGAGTATAATTGTAACACAGAATATAATCACCTAAGAGTATAATGTAAACACCACCAGAATATAATCCTACCATACGGGTATAATGTAACACACAGAATAGAACATCTCATAAAGTCACAACATAATTACTACAGAGTATAATGTAAACACAGCAGGAGATAATCATTCATACATACAGAGTTATAATGGTAACACACCGAATATAATTCCTACATCAAGGTATCATGTAAACCACAGAATATACATATACCTACAGGAGTACTATGTAAACACAGAATATTAACTACCTACCAGGAGTTATAAGTAAACAACACCGACTTATAATCCACTACCAGAGAGTATAATTGTAAACAGCTTTATTTTTAGATATATAATCTACATACAGAGATATGATTGTAACACACAGATATTAATTCCTACTCATACAGAGTATAAATGTAACTACACAGAAGAATATAATCCTACCTACCGAGTATAATGGTAACACACAGATATAATCTACCAGCACAGGGTATAATGTAACAACACGAATTAATCTACATACGGAGTATAATGTAACACACGAATATAATCTACTACAGAGTATAATTTAACACACAGAAGATCTAATAAGAATATCACGAATAAAATACATACAGAGTAAATGTAACACCAGAATATAATCCTAAATAAAGAGTATAATGTAACACAAAGAATATAATCCATACGATAAGAGTTAATGTAACCCAAACAGAATGATAAATCCCTAATACAGAGTACTAATGTAAACACACGTATCCCTCCTAAGGTATATTAACCCAATAATCCTACATACAGAGTATAATGTAACACACAGAATATATCCTACACAGAGTATTAAGTAACACACGCAGAATCTAATCCAACCTAAAGATATAATGTAACGACAGAATATAATCCTACACACGAGTATATGTACCAACAGGATATAACTCTAAGACAGAGATAGTAAACCAGGAATATAATCCTACTACAGGGTATAATGGTAAACACACAGAATATAAACTAATACAGAGTATAATGAACACGCACAGAATTATAACCTACATACAGAGTAGAAGTAACAACAAGAATATAATCCTACACTACAGGTATAATGTAACACAGAATATATCTCATACAACGGAGTATATGTAACACACAGATATAATCCTACACCTACAGAGTATAAGTAACACAAAGAATATAATCCCTACATACAGAGTGATATGTAACACCAGAATTATAATCCTACATACAGGTTATATGTAACACACAGAATAGAATCAACCTAAGAGATAAATGAACAACACAGAATATAAGCTACCTACAGAAGATAATGAACCACAGACTATAATCCTACTAAGAATACCCCGATCTAATTAACCATAAAGCATACATGTAATACACCCATACCTACGTATTAGGTATAATGTAAACACACGGAGATATTAATCTACATAAGGTATAGTAACACCACAGAATTAATCTCTCCTACAAGAGTCTATGTAACACACAGCATTAATCTCCATAGAGTATAATAGCACACACGAAAATTCCACACGCGTACCTACCCCTTTCCTGACGCGCCCCACTCCGTAGCCCACAGCTACTCAGATACACATCCGACCACCTCCTCCCTTCCCATCTTGCGAGAGTCGCTCTATCCTATCTATTCAGTCCAGCAGGCTTCCTAGCCGGCTCGCCTTGGTTCCGCTCACCCTGGATGGACCACGTGCTTCGCGGGACGCGGCGACATCTCGAGGCCTAACAGAGACCAGCGAGGTCCAATGGTCGTGTGCGCTCAGCGAGTCTCCTACCCCGCCAGTCCCCTATCGTAGAGAGTCAGTCGCACGAGCGCACCCCCCTCGCGATTGACTAGGGTGACTCTTATTACTTATTCCCGCCTTGATCACTTTATTTCTTCTCTAGTCCGTCGCACCCTCGAGATGACTCCCCTCCGACGAGTTCACTTTGACCTGTTGCCGATGAGAAATCAGCGCATGAAACAGGTACTAAAATAGTAAACACCACGCAGAGCAAATTACGCTAATCCTTAGAACATTACAGGGCTTACATGTACACACAACAGAGTCTATGCCACATCAGATGAGTACGAACTGTAACACACAGATATAGTCTAGCTTCGATCAGCGCAACTCTCTAGATCGGGAGAGCCGATTGTCCCCTTCAGACGATGAGAATGAATGAGCAGACCCTAACATCCTACAGCGAACCCCGCCCGCTCCCGGAATAATGCATAGACCCAAACTCGCCTCTACAGAAATCGAATGCTCGATAGGATAGAAAAAACCCATGATAAGCAGACCAATATATCTCTCAGTTGTATCACCCAAGAGCCCTAATGGGTAAAGCACCCCGAGAAACCCCCTCCCTTAACGGCGAGCGTTTTAACCTCCTGTGCTAAGAGAACCACCCCAGAATCTAATCCTACATTACAGAGTATATGTAACACCGAATAAATTACCTACGGTCTAATGTAAACCGAATCTTAATCTACATAGCAGCGTATAATGTACAACAGCCTATACTCTCCCTCAGCGTCCGTCACCACAGAATATAATCGAATTACGGGCTCTGCAAAGCAAAAGCAACTCTGTATGTAGGATTATATTCTGTGTGTTACATTATATTTACAGAATCATCTGTAACAAAGAGACATGGTCACCTACAGCTGAAGAATTTAGAAAACTTTAGCAATTTAGACAGTTTTGTAAGGACGTAGACATTTCATAAAATGATGGGATTTTTATACAAAGAGCGACACAGAATCCGTTTTATTACCTAGCGTTGTATTTTCTATATAATTGGGGTCATTGTGATGTTGGCTGTTCATTATAACTAACACATAGGAGAAATTATAAAAGAACGGTCCTGTTATTTCTGTCTGATTGCTGGTGGTTCAGGTAGAGACTAATAATAATTTACCAATGGGAACCACAACTGAGATTCTTTAACAAGCAAGTGACAAACAAGAGGCCGACCTCACGCTTCAGAATTGTGATGAAATGATTCAGAAATACACCGGGAATCCACACAAACACCACACAACTACATTCAGCTTTCCATTGTCCAGAGCATCTAATGGAAGCTCTACATACAACAGCTTGGGGAATTGTCCTACTGGACAATGATTCCTATGGAAGCCACAAGCTACAGGACCTGACTAGGTGTCCTCATTGTTCCCTGGAACATTCTCAAAACTCTCAATCCACCACCTGTACCCAAGAGCGGACTGAGTCCTTAGCTAGTCACTTCTTCAATGATCTCTAATTCACTCAAGTCCTGACGTTGACCATGACATGGAGACAATCAAGCTTTCCCCAAGAAGGTCCACAATGTCACCTACCCAAATGGGAATCTCCATCCCCTACTGTTTCCTGGTAATTGGTCTTCTACATTGATAAAGAAGACACGGCTGTGATAGGACATCTTCCAACTCCATTAGTATAATATGGATATTGGCTTTAATCACCTTACATTGTTTCTAGATTTGATAGATTGTCCTCTAGTATTGGTTCTGACCAGTTAGCGCCCGTGTTGGTTTTAGTGGCGAAGGATGTAAGGGTTG
Source organism: Hymenochirus boettgeri (assembly GCA_019447015.1). Classification (NCBI taxonomy): domain Eukaryota; kingdom Metazoa; phylum Chordata; class Amphibia; order Anura; family Pipidae; genus Hymenochirus; species Hymenochirus boettgeri. The sequence continues at coordinate 28,420 of JAACNH010002129.1, forward strand.
CGGTTCCGTGTTCGAGGAGCCCCCCCGGCTCTACACAAATGCCCCAGAATTCACCAACATTTGCGACATATTCTAATGATCTACAGAGTCTTTGTGGTTTGTGGTTGACTTTTTCCCGAGGCCCAAACAAAATGCATTTGAGACAGCGAAGTGAAAAGATTCTGTAGATTGTGGTAGAATTCTGATTGAAAGGAGAAAAATAAATAAGTAAATCCGTAATCTTTATACCTGGGGTGCGAGAGGTTTATTAAAATTCAACGGGAGAGCGGTCTAATTCCAATAACAGGCGAAGGAATGTCAGGTACGTATTTGTAGACTCGTAAATACAGATTCCCTCTGGCGTGTAACAATCCATACATCATTATAGCTATCAGAAAAGAAAATCCCTTCTCTCCGCGGCGTCGTCTCTATCAACATCTTTAATCAGAGTTTTATTTATACTTTACTCTTCCGGACGGAGACGTGAAAAGAATGAACTGTCTCTGTCTTGTGCAGTTATTCACTAGTAAACACCAACTTCCCCTTATAACCAGTAACAGATCTCCGTTCAAACAATGATACAATGTATCAGGCTTGTCCACTTAATGTCCTAATGTGCTTAGATTGTAAGCTCTTCGGGGCAGGTCCTGATGTGAATGTATCAATGTAACTGTAAAACGTTACGGAAAATGTTGGCGCTATGTAAATCCGCAATAGTAAGTTATCGCTTCAACAAGAAATCTGGTTCCTTATTGTGTAATATTCCCTGGGTGAACCAACAAAACCCATTATTGTACTTTGGGGCTGTGACACGTTCTATATAGGGATAGCCGGTTCGCAGATCCAAACCTGGATCTGTCGCGGATTTATCCCGTTTGCGAATGGCGGATTTTTCTGGATTTTCCGCCTTCCGAACTTCCGAACCGCGGATTTCTCGTATTTTCAAGGATTTTTTTCATTTTAATGGGTCCGCTCGCGGATTTTCGAATTTTCGAATTTTTTCGAAGACTCGCGGATCCTTTGCGAGGTTCGGACATCTCTAGTTCTATATAGGGGGGTGAATTGATCTAAATAGCTTTATAATGGGTATTCCGTGATTTCTGTCTCTATCCCCAATTACAAAAAGCTACATGGCTTTCTACCTCCCGGCAATCGGAACACAGACTATTCTGCCTGCTCCTAATTATTGGGAGGACTTGATTAAACTTCTGTGGCAGCAACTAAGTAACTGTAGTTACCCGACAGAAGCTCAAAGTGACGAGCTGTGCGACTTTCTTCTTAAAGGAATAGTTCACTCGAAAAGTAAACTATTCCTTTAATGTATTGACTGAAGACCGGGAGTTTACGGAGCAATGTCTTACCACCCGTTCTTCACTCAATTGACCAGGAGCGACGGACGAAGAAGGAAAATATTTACCTTACACGGGATCCTCCGCTGCAGCATTGACAGGTCCCGACCATTCCTATTCAGAGTAATTGTAGCTCACCTTACCGTGCATGCTCGCTTAACCAGGAAGTGGTCGGGACCTGTCACTGCTGCAGCGGAGGATCCTGTGTAACGTAAATATCTTCCTTCCTCGTCCGTCGCTCCTGGTCAACTGAGTGAAGAGCGGGCGGTAAGTCATAGCTCCGTAACCTCACGGTCTCCAGTCAATGTATTAAAGGGATAGTTCACTTTTTTCGAGTGAACTGTGGATGATGAGGGTTGATGGAAGGTGCAGTTCAATAACAAATAGAGGGTTAAATCTTTATTTCCTTAAAGCAGAGATGTCAAACTTGTGGCCCCCAGATGTTTAAAACGACCATTCCCCCTATCTCAGTGCTCCCTTTCCCCATATACCCTGTTTAGCTCACTCCCTGCTAGCATGCATTCCCCCTATCTCAGTGCTCCCTTTCCCCATATACCCTGTTTAGCTCACTCCCTGCTAGCATGCATTCCCCATATCTCAGTGCTCCCTTTCCCCATATACCCTGTTTAGCTCACTCCTAGCTAGCATGCATTCCCCATATCTCAATTGACTAAGCCCCAATTGGAGACTATTTGCATGACTTCACCCACCCCTGTAAGACAGTTAGTGACTGCGCCCCACGGTAGAACGTTAATTGGCTAAGCCCCATGGAGACTGTATAGCTGACTGCGCCCCACTGGGTAACTAGTTCCTATGACTCCATGTACTAGCGCTGACTTTGCTTCTGTAGACTAGTTAATTTTGACTAAGCCCACTGGTAATAGTTATTGACTAAGCCCCCTGATACTGTAACTAGCGTCACGTGATAGTTTTTGACTAAGCCCCACTGGTAGCTAGTTAATTGAATAAGCCCCACTGGTAGAATAGTTAATTGACTAACACCGCAACTGGTAGACTAGTGTATTTGCTAGCCCCACTGGTAATAGTCATGATAGCGTATGTAGTGTTTGACTACAGCCCCACTGGTAGAATCGAGTTATTGCTAAGCCTGCACTGGTATAATAGTTATATTGCAATAAGCCTCAACTGGTTAGACAGTTAAATTAGACTAAGCCCCACTGGTAGAACTAGTTATTTGAGCTAGCCGCCTGGTAACTAGTATTATCCCTGGTGATATTCTATAAGCCCTGGCACTAGTTTTGCTAGCACTAGCTAGAAATTAACTAAGCCCCACTGGTAGACTAGTTATTTGAGTAAGCCTTTACCTTCATGGCATTTTTCATTTGAGGGGCAAACCTGCCTTTTAAAATGGCCGAGTGTCACAGGCTTTGGGTCGCCATCTACTGGTTTCAAATGATTAAAACAGAGAATCTGAATTTTACTCTCACAATATTTGGGTTTAGGAATCAGTAACAATCTGAATAACCAAGACCCCTTAACCCTTTAATGTAACCCAGACATTTATAGGATATTGCTAGGACATTGACAGATAGGAACACTGTACGGTATGGGACTTGACCGATAAGGACATTGATAGCTGAGTGGACATTGATAGATGACATTGAATATAGACTTGAAGATTGGACTGGGACATTGATAGATAGGACATTGAGATACGATAGCTTGACGATAAGGATAATAAAGGACATTGATAGGACAATGAAAGAAAGGACATTGATATGATTCTGATAGGACGTTGATAGGACATTGATTATAGGACATTAGCAATAGGGACTTGATAGATATGAATTGATAGATTAGCACTTGAGATGGACTTGAATAGGCATGATTAAAAAAGCACATTGATAGGCTTGGGATGATGATAGAGACCTTGATGATAGGATTAGTGATAGAAGACACTTGATAGCATATAGGCTTTGCTTGCTGATAGGATTATAAGACGAGTAAAATGCAGAAAATTGATGTCTGTACTGAAGGAATGAGACCAGATGGACCTATAATAGAACTTGTGACGGACATGATGTAACAGAGAACTGCAGAAGCTTGAACATTGAAGTGTGTTTTCCAGATAAACTACGCAATTGCCCCTTTAACAGTGGTTAGAGAACATAACTACATTCAAATCATGCCCTCATGCTGAGATTGAGTTTTCATGCCTGGGAGTGCGGTAAATTATGAAGTGATTCTGCGCTAAAGAGAGCATTTATTTGGTCTAATGCTATAGATCTAGACTGGGAGCAGTGCTGTGAAATAGTGAGTTATGCGAGACACACGGATAGATTAGTATTTCAGTGCCCCAGGCGAACGTAAACGAGACGCAATCATCGAGAAATATGTTATTTACGCAACTTGACTCTCGTCTAGTCCTTCTTATGGATTGGATGATATAATACTACATAAAATAAAATATTCACACCACATAACAATATTAATATATAATCGCAACAATAATAATAATATAATAATAAATAATAATATAATAATAATAGTAATGAAAGAATAAATAATAATCATCAATAATACAATAATCTCATATGATAAATCTAATAATAAATAATAGTATGAATAATAAGAATTCATTAATATATTGATAATGATCGCACAATGAACTCATAATAATAATAATATAAACTAATATCTCTAATAGCTACTGTAAATACCTCCTAATACCTACCGGTACTACCTAAACCTACTACTGATCCTTTTTCTCCTACACTGACCTCCTACTACCTACTACTAGTCTGACCTATCCTAACTCATCATCACTAACCTCCGCCTCACTCCTCTGCCATCTCCTCTCCTCATACTACACTCGTACTGATCTATATACTCTACTCCTCCTGACTCCTAACTTCATCCCTCCTCTCTATCCTACTAAACATAGCTCCTAATCATCACTACTCCTCACTCCTATCCACTATGTCACTCACTCCTCCTCGCCACCCCGTCCTCCATCCTCCTCACTCCTACCTGCCCTCCTCCTCCCTCAACTCGTCTCCTCGCTCCTCTCTTCGCTCCTCCTTCCTCCTCCTCCCTCTCACTCCTCCCTCCATCCTCCGTCCTGCTCTCGCTCATCCCCTCCTCTCTCTTCCCCGCATGCTCCTTCCTCTCTCCTCCTCCTGCGCCTCCTCTCCTCCTCCTCCTCCTCCTACCTCCTCTCCTATGCTCTCCTCATCCTCCTCCTCCCCTCCTCCTCCTCCCTCCCTCCTCCTCCTCCCCTACCGTCCCTCTCCTCTCCTCCTCCGCCCTCCTCCTCCTCTCTCCTCACTACCTCGTCCTGCTGCCTCCTCGTCTCCGTCTCTCTCTCTCCCATTCCTCCTCCTCCTACTCATCTCCTCCTCCTCCGTGCCTCTCCTCCTCCTCCCTCCTCCTCCTCCTGCGCCTCTCCTCCTCCTCCTCCTCCCCCTCCTCCCTCCTCCTCCGCCTCCTCCTCGCTCCTCCTCTCCCCCTCATCCTCCCCTCCACCTCCTCCACTCCGTCCCCTCCTCATCCCCTCCCCCCCCTCTCCCCTCCTCCTGCTCCCTCCTCGCCACTCCACAAATAATAAAATACACCTAATATATCCATCCATACTATCAGCAACTATGCTGATATCCCCACATAATCCTTTGGGGCCCCAAAGTCCAGGACATTTGGGGCCACGCCTGTAATTGGTTCACACGTTATACCGAAGTTCTGGTGTATTTTATTCAATTAACGATTATGTTGGGATAATGCCCCATGTAACGAGGACCTATCCGTTAAATTTGTATTAAATTTCATGCAAACTAACACCTTTAATCAATGGCAATCACTTGAGTAAATCGCTTCTTCCTGTTTCCCATGGTCCTTTGCAGCTGGTGTAATCTCCTTTTAAGTTAATGGGTTTAATGCAAAAACATTTTTTAATCGCAGGGAGGTGTTACCAGAAGCAGAGGAGTCTGGGAAGAGAAGAGGAGGAGCAACACAGACAAACACATTCATTCATAGGCAACTGATGACATTCTTAAGGTTAAAAATATTATAAAATGGAGAGTCACCTAAACTTAATTTATTAATGCACGTTCCTTGTTTAAAATACCTGGGATAAGACAAATTAATAGGATGAATATAAAAATCCCAAGTAGCAGTATTGTAGCGTCCCTAAAAAAAATATATTCTCTCTCCTCTATACCAAGGCACTGGTAGGCCATCATTTGGAATATGCGGTCAGTTTTTGGAATCCCCATGTACAAAAGGGCATCTTGGAAATGGAAGCGAGTTCAGAAGAAGGGCAAGCTAATTATAAGGGGAATGGAGGGCATGAAGACAGATTAGACCAGTTAGGGCTGTTTACATGGAGAAACGAAGTTTGCGTGGGGGTATCAAACATATACTGTAGTTCTGGTTTGTACAGGGATACTATATAATATTTGAGAATTTACTGGTATTAATGACTATACTGTAGTTCTTGTTGGTACGGGGATACTTCATAATATTGAGAAACCTGGATTAAATCATATCTGTATTCTGGTTGTACTGATACTATATTATTGAGATTCCTGGTATTAATACCTAATACTGTAGTTCTGGTGGTAAGGGGATCGATAACTTAGAATATGTATAATCATATGGAGGTTGTACGATACTTAGAATGGGATTATTGTAATTAATATACTGTGTTCTGGACGGATACTAAAAGAGTTGCGTATTAACTAACTGAGTGGTGGAGTACTATATAATAATTGAGAATTACTGGTATTAATACACTATACTGTATTCTGGTTGGTACGGGGATACTAATAATATTGAGAATACTGGTATTAATACCTCATACTATAGTTCTGGTTGGTAACGGGATACCTATATATAATAATTGAGAATTATGTATTAATACATATACTGTAGTTCTATGTTGTACGTGGATACTATATAATACCTGAGAATTACTTCGGTATTACACATATACTGTATTACTGATGGTTGGTGGACGTATACTATATAATATTGAGAATTACTGGTATTAATACATATACTGAGTTCTGGTTGGTACATCAGGATACTATATCAGTTTGAACTTAACTGGTATTAACTATCTTACGTATTCGGGTTGGAACGAGGGATACTATGATAATATTGAGAATTATGTAATTATACAATACTGTAGTTCTGGGTTGGGTAACAGGGATACTTTAATATTGAGAATACTGTACTAATTCATATAAGGTCTGTAGTTCGGTTTGGTAGCAATGGTATCTATAGATATTGTAGAATTACTGGTATTACACATATACGTGTGTTCTGGTTGGTACGGGATACTATTATAGTTAAGAATTACTGGTATTAATTACATAACTGTAGTTCTGTTGGTACAGGGATATCTATATGAAATTGGAATCTGGTATTAATCCATATACTTAGTCTGGTTTGGTACAGGGATACATATCAATATTGACAATTACTGGTATTAATACCTATGTACTGTAGTTCTTGTGTACAGGGGATATATTAATATTGAGAATAACTGGTATTATACCTATACTGGAGTTTCTGATTGGACGGGGACATACTTAATAATATGAGAATACTGGTAATTAATACTATACTGTCGTTCTGGTTGGTACGGGGATACTAATCACCTATCTTGAGAATTAACTTTACTGGTATTAATACATATACTGTAGTTCTTGGTTGGTACAGGGATACTCTAGAATATTGAGAATTATGGTATTATGAATATTCGTGTAGTTTGGTTGGTACAGGATACTATATTAATATTGAGAATTACTGGTATTAATAACATATCTGTGTTTCTGGTTGGTACCAGGGTCTACTATAAATTGAGATTACTGTATTAATACAATACTGTGTTTCTGGTTGGTACCGGGATACTATATAATTATGAGAATACTGGTATTAATACATACTGTAGTCTGGTTGGTACGAGGAACTATAGAATATTGAGAATTACTGGTATTTATACATAATAACTGTAGTTCTGGTTGGTACAGGGATTACTAAATAATTTGGGAATTTACTGGTATTATTACATATACTGTTTCTGGTTGGTATAGGTGATATATTAATATGAGAATTACTGGTATTAAGTCATATGCTGTAGTTCCTGATTGGTACGAGGATACTAATATAATATGAGGAATTACTTGTATTCATTCATATAATGTAGTTCTATGGGTAGAAGGGTATATATAGAATAGTTGAGAATTACTGGTATTAATACAGTATACTGTAGTTCTGGTTGGTACGGGGATATATATAAATTGAAGAATACTAGGTACTTAAATACATTACTGTTAGTTCTGGTTGGTACGAGGGATTACTATTAATATTGAGAATTGACTGTATTAATACATATACTGTATTCTGGTGTGGTACAGGGATGACTATAGAATAATTGAGAATGTACTGGTATTATAACATATACTGTATTCTGGTTGTTTACAGTCAGGGATACTATTAATATTGAGGAATAATACTGGTATTATACATATACTGTATATCCTGGTTGGGACGGGCTACATATAATATTGAGAATTACTGGTATTAATCATATACTGTATTCTGGTGGTGGTAACGCGGGGTATCTATAGTAATTATGAGAATTACTGGGTATTATACATGTACTGTAGTGTTCTGGTTGGTACAGGGATTACTATTAGAATATTGAGAATTACTGGTATATATTATTACTATACTGTAGTATCGGTTGGTATAGGGATACTTAAATATTGAGAATAAATGTATTATACATTATACTGTAGTTCTGATTGGTACGGGGGATCTATATAATATTGAGATTACGGTATTAATACATATACTGTAGTTCTGTTGGTAAAGGGATCTATAGATCTTGAGAATTAACTGGTATTAAATACAATACTGTAGTTCTGGTTGGTGGGACGGGGATACTATATAATGATTGAGAATTACTGTATTAATACATATCTGTAGTTTGGTTGGTACAGGGATTACTATCTAATATTGAGAATAGCTGTATAATACATACTCTACTAAGTTCTGGTTGTACAGGATCATTGAAGGACGTATGTTATTTTTACAGCTTCAATTATTATGTTACTATGTAAGTATTAGAGCAGCACAAATAAAATGCTGAGTTTTAATTACTGGATGAAACCGGAAGTGGAAGTAATTGGATTTATCATAATGGCGAGTGATAATTAATAAAATTATATTATTATAATAAATAAGTGTGAATATATTTATAGGGGAGGTGCATGTGTTATATCCTATAATAATCACTCAGCTATGTCACCTAGTAACTCATTTCTTATATCCCACTGCCCCTCCCATTCCAGTGATCATGCCTACTAGAGCTGCTTCCCATCACGTCCAATGTCTCTCTCCTCCTCCACAAAGCTGCTGGGCTGGGATGTTTCTTTCTACTGGATTAAAGTTACAGAAGATGGCTTGTTTTTTTTTTTTATTATTTAGGTGGGAATAGGGACAAGGCTAGAATTTAAAATGCAATGGGGGGGAGATATTACATTATAATATAAGGATATTACACTGTAATATCCTCATCCTTTATAATGAATGGTACATGGTACATAATATGTGTGGGTGTATATAATCGTATATACATACAAATTATAATGGAATATTTCTGTTGCCACATTACACAGGTTAAAAGAAGGTTTAAAACAAACTTATCCTGGAAATTCTATTTCCCAAGTCATTACAGCGATTTAGTGGCGTCTCCCCAGGTAGTTTTTCATCCCGGAGATTAAATAAAGGTCTATTGTCATCTTTACAGCTCACATAACAAGGCTGAATGGCTGCAGTATATTTAGATAATGTGTCCCCTTAACTAGCTTGTAACGAAGGTAATTCGCCTTGTGAAAAGCCAAGGATTTGTCCCAGTGTCCTCGGATAGAAACACATTTAAAATGTGTCCGTAAATCGGTTTTCTAAACTGTTACCATTTCTCACCGGTCCCGATATACAATAAGTCAGATGGAAACGCTAATGGGAATCTTACCGAACACAGCTAAGAGGCAGCCATTCTATTTAAAGGCCGCCCTGAAAACAAAAAACTAATTACCAGTTTATTACATGTATTTGTAACCAGATATTTTATAAGTTCTATTCCGTTCTATAAAAAGGTATCTGCTCCCTCCCTCTGCTCAATGAGCTTGAGCATGTGCAGGGTGGCATCAGTAGAAACAGCAGTCAGTTATTGGTTGTGACGTCAGCAGGGGGTTCCTAAGGTTTTTGACACTGAAACCGCTTTTAAATGCTGCCTGTCGGCAGATGGGGGGGCGGCACGTGAAATGAGCGTGGCTTCATCAAGGAACGTAGGCACGGCTTGTGGAGGTTGGTAAGGTGGGCTGACAAACACTGATTGTTAAACTGGAGGGCTGACTTAACACTGACTGGTGGACTGATGATGAAATGCGGTATTGCAGAAAGGAGGATTTTTTAACTGCTGCCTTTTAAGTGTTCTGCAGGAGCGCGCCCTGAGCAAATGTTTCAGTTTGCTTCATAGTAGGGGCACCCCTGGATGTCAGCAGTTACAGCCTTGATTGACAGCTTGGAAGGAGGAGCCAGCTTACTCTGCCAGAATGGGGACAATAATTATCCTTAAATATTTGGTGATATTTCCTGCTATATACTCTTGTAACTGAAATCAATTTGGTGTTGATATTGATCATATCCAATTCCTACATTGTTACAAAGTGTGAAGAAACTTTACGTTCTCAGACTAGTTCATCTTCTCTGCACTGCTCCCCAACTCTCGCTGTGTCCCAGATTATGGGAGTGGCGGTGGCAGAGATAGGGGTAATGCATGCTAGCAGGAAGTGAGCTAAACAGGGTTATATGGGGAAAGGGAGCACTGAGATAGGGGAATGCATGCTAGCAGGGAGTGAGCTAAACGGGTATGGGAAAGGAGCACGAGAAGATGGGAATGCTGCTAGCTAGGAGTGAGTTAAACAGGGTATATGGGAAAGGGAGCCTGAGATTGGGGAATGCATGCTACGGAGTGAGCTAAACAGGTGTATAATATGGGAAAGGAGCACTGGATAGGGGAATGCATGCTAGCAGGGAGTGAGCTAAACAGGGTTATGGGGAAAGGAGACACTGAGATAGGGAATGCATGCGTACAGGAGTGAGCTAAACGGATATTGGGGAAGGGAGAGCACTGAGATATGGGGAATGCATGGCTAGCAGGGGAGTGAGCTCTAAACAGGGTAATATGGGGAAAGGGAGCTACTGAGATAGGGAATGCATGCTAGCAGAGTGAGCCTCAACCAGGGTATATGGTGAAAGGGAGCACTGAATCTGGGGAATGATGCTCTAGAGTGAGCTAACAGGGTATATGGTGAAGGGGGCACTGAGATAGGGGCCAATGCATGCTAGAGGAGTGCATCTAACAGGGTATATGGGGAAAGGGAGACACTGAGATATGGGGCGATGCATGCTAGCTCAGAGGAGCTAAACAGGGTATATGGGAAAGGGGGCACTGAGATAGGGGAATGCATGCTGCAGGGAGTGAGCTAAACAGGGTATATGGGGAAAGGCCACTGAGATAGGGGGATGCATGCTAGACAGGAGTGAGCTAAACAGGGTATAGGGAAAGGGAGCAACTGAGATAGGGAGATGCATGCTAGCAGGGAGTGAGCTAAACAGGGTATATGGGGAAAGGGAGCACTGGATAGGGGGAATGCATTCTGCAAGGTGAGTGAGCTAAACAGTGGTATATGGGTGGAAAAGGGAGTCACTGAGATAGGGGGAATGGCAGCTAGAAGGAGTGAGCTAAAAGGGATATGGGAAAGAGGGTACACTGAGATAGGGGTGGAATGTCTAGCTAGGAGTGAGCTAACAGGGTATATGGTGAGGAAGGGGAGCACTGAGATAGGGGGGAACGCATCTACAGGGAGTGAGTAAAAGGGTATATGGTGGAAAGGGAGCATGAGATATTGGGATGCTGCTAGCAGGGAGTGAGCTAAACAGGGTATATGGGGAAAGGGAGTATGAGATATGGGGAATGCAATGCTAGTCTAGGAGTGAGCTAAACAGGGTATAATGGGGAAGAGGAGCACTAGATATGGGGAATGCATGCTACTAGGATGAGCTAAAACAGGTATATGGTGAAATGGAGGCACTAGAGATAGGGGGGAATGATGCTGAGCAGGGAGCTGAGTCGAACAGGGTATATGGGGAAAGGGAGTACTGAGTATGGGGAATGCATGCTAGCTAGAGTGAGCTAACAGGTAAATGGGGAAAGGGAGCACTAGATAGGGGGAATGCATGCTAGCTTGAGGGAGCTAAACAGTGTATATTGAGTGAAAGGGAGCACTGGATAGGGGAATGCATGCGCAGCAGAGTAGCTAAACAGGGTATGGGGAAAGTAGTATGGATATGGGGAATGCATCTAGCAGTGAGTGAGCTAAACAGGGTATATGGGGAACAGTAGTACTGGATAGGGGAATGCTGCAGCAGGTGAGTGAGCTAAACAGGGTAAATATAGAAATGGAGCACTGAGATAGGGGGAATGCATGCGAGCAGGAGTGAGCTATACAGGGTATATTGGGGAAGGGAGTAACTGAGATATGGGGAATGCATGCTAGCAGGGAGTGAGGCTAACAGGGTATATGGGGAAAGGTAGTACTGAGATAGGGGGAATGCATGCTAGCAGAGGAGAGCTAAACATGGTATTGGGAAAGGGAGCACTGAGATAGGGGGAATGCATGCTAGCAGGGGAGCTCTAACGGGTATATGGGGAAAGGGAGCAACGAGATAGTGGGGAATGCATGCTAGGCTAGGAGTGAGCTCACAGGGTATATATGGGGAAAGGGATCACTGAGCTAGGGGAATGCATGCTAGCAGGAGTGAGCTAACGGGTATATGGGGAAAGGGAGCACTGAGATAGGGGGAATGCATGCTAGCAGGGATGAGCTAACAGGGTAATGGGAAAGGGAGCATGAGATAGGGGGAATGCATCTAGCAGGAGTGAGCTAACAGTGTATATTGGGAAAGGGAGTACTCGAGAAAGGGGGGATGCATGCTAGCTAGGATGAGCTAAACAGGGGTATATGGTGAAGGGAGCACTGAGATATGGGGAATGCATGCTAGCTAGGAGTAGCTAAACAGAGTATATGGGGAAAGGGAGCACTGAGATAGGGGGAATGCATGCTAGAGGGAGTGAGCTAAACAGGGTATATGGAAAGATAGCACTGAGATAGGTGGGGAATGCATGCTGCTAGGAGTGAGCTAAACGGGTATATGGAAAGGGAGACTGAGATTGGGGATGCAGCTAGCTAGGAGAGCTAAACAGGGTATATGGGAAGGGAGCACTGAGTGGGGAAATGCATGCTAGCAGGGAGTGAGCTAAACAGGGTATATGGGGAAGGAGCACTGAGATAGGGGAAGCATTCTAGCAGGGATGAGCTAAACAGGGTATATGGGGAAAGGAGCAATGAGATAGGGGGGAAGCATGTAGGAGGAGAGTGAGCTAAACAGGGTATATGGGAAGGTACACTGAGATAGGGGGGAATGCATGCTAGCTAGGAGTGAGCTAAACAGGGTATCTGGGAAGGGAGCAACTGAATAGGGGGAATGCATGCTAGAGGGTGTGAGCTAAACAGGGTATAATGGGAAAGGGACACTGAGATATGGGGAATGCATGCTAGCAGGGATGTGAGCTAAAGGGTATATGTGGGAAAGGGAGCAACTGAGATATGGGGGAAATGCATGCTAGCAGGGAGTGAGCTATACAGGTATATGGGGAAAGGTAGGTACTGAGAAGGGGATGCATGCAGCTAGGAGTGAGCTAAACAGGGTATATGGGGAAAGGGAGCACTTAAGATATGGGGAATGCATGCTAGCCTAGGAGTGAGCTAAACGGGTAATATGGTGAAAGGGAGCACTGTCAGGATAGGGGGAATGCATGCTAGCAGGAGAGTGAGCTAAACGTGGTATATGGGGAAAGGAGACTGAATATGGGGAATGCTGCTAGCAGGGAGTGAGCTAAAACAGGGTATATGGGGAAAGGAGTACTGAGTTAGGGGAATGCATGCTAGCTAGGGAGTGAGCTAACAAGGGTATATGGGAAAGGGAGCACTGAGATAGGGGGAATGCAGCTAGCAGGGAGTGAGCTATACAGGGTATATTGGGAAAGGGAGTACTGAGATATGGGGAATGCATGCTAGCGGGAGTGAGCTAAAAGGGTATATGGGAAAGGTGTAAGGATATAGGGGAAGCATGCTAGCGGGAGTGAGTAAACAGGTATATGGGGGAAAGGAGACACTGAGTAGGTGGGGAATGCATGCTGCAGGGAGTGAGCTAAACAGGGTATGGGGGAAAGGGAGCACTGATATGGGGATGCATGCTAGCTAGGAGTGAGCTAAAACAGGGTTATATGGGGAAAGGGAGCACTGAGATAGGGGAATGCATGCTAGCAGGGAGTGAGCTAAACAGGGTATGTGGGAAAGGGAGCACTGAGATAGGGCGAATGCATGCTAGCAGGAGTGAGCTAAACAGGGTATCTGAGGGAAAGGATCACTGAGATAGGGGGAATGCATGACTAGCAGGGAGTTAAGCTATAACAGGGTATATTGGGGGAAAGGGATATGCTGAGATATGGGGGATCATGCTAGCTAGGATTGAGCTAAACAGGTATATGGTGAAAGGGAGCACTGAGATATGGGGAATGCATGCTAGCTAGAGTGAGCTAAACAAGTATATGGGGAAGAGCATGAATAGGGGAATGCATGCTGAGGAGTGAGCCAGGGTATAGCGGAAAGAGGAGCACTGAATAGGGGGAATGCATGCAGTCAGGAGTGAGCTAACAGGGTTATGGAAAGGAGTACGAGTGGGGATGCTGCTAGCTAGGAGTGGAGCTAACAGGGTATATGGGGAAAAGGGAGCACTGAGATAGGGGAATGCATGCTAGCAGGGAGTGAGCTAAACAGGTATGGGGAAAGGAAGCACTGAGATAGGGGATGCATTCATGCAGGAGTGAGCTAAAACAGGGTATATGGGAAAGGGAGCACTGAGATAGGGGGGAATGCATGCTAGAAGGACAGGAGCTAAACAGTGGTATATGCGGAAAGGGAGCACTGAGATAGGGGGGGAATGCATGCTAGCTAGGAGTGAGCTACAGGGTATATGGTGAAAAGGAGCACTGAGATAGGGGGAATGATGCTAGCAGGGTGTGAAGCTAAACAGGGGTATATGGGAAAGGGCACTGAGATATGGGGAATGCATGCTAGCAGGGAGTGAGCTAAACAGGTATATGGGGAAAAGGGAGCATGAGATAGGGGGAATGCATCGCTACAGGGAGTGAGCTATACAGGGTATATGGGGAAAGGAGTAACTGAGATATGGGGAATGCATGCTACTAGGAGTGAGCTAAAACAGGTGGTATATGGGGAAAGGGAGCACTTGATATGGGGAATGCATGCTAGCTAGAGTGAGCTAAACAGGTTATGGTGAAAGGGAGCACTGAGATAGGGGGAATGCATGCTAGCAGGGAGTAAGCTAAACAGGGTATATGGGAAAGGTAGTACTGAGTATGGGGGAATGCATGCTAGCAGGGAGTGAGCTAAACAGTATATGGGGAAAGGTAGTACTGAGATAGGGGAATGCATGCTAGCAGGAGTGAGCTAAACAGGGTATATGGAAAGGAGCACTGAGATAGGGGAATGCATGCTAGCAGGGAGTGAGCTATACAGGGTATATTGGGGAAAGGGAGTACTGAGATATGGGGAATGCATGCTAGCAGGGAGTGAGCTAAACAGGGTATATGGGGAAAGGTAGTACTGAGATATGGGGAATGCATGCTAGCAGGGAGTGAGCTAAACAGGGTATATGGGGAAAGGGAGCACTGAGATAGGGGAATGCATGCTAGCAGGGAGTGAGCTAAACAGGGTATATGGGGAAAGGGAGCACTGAGATAGGGGGAATGCATGCTAGCAGGGAGTAAGCTAAACAGGGTATATGAGGAAAGGGAGCACTGAGATAGGGGGAATGCATGCTAGCTAGGAGTGAGCTATACAGGGTATATGGGGAAAGGGAGCACTGAGATAGGGGGAATGCATGCTAGCAGGGAGTGAGCTAAACAGGGTATATGAGGAAAGGGAGCACTGAGATAGGGGGAATGCATGCTAGCAGGGAGTGAGCTATACAGGGTATATTGGGGAAAGGGAGTACTGAGAAATGGGGGATGCATGCTAGCTAGGAGTGAGCTAAACAGGGTATATGGTGAAAGGGAGCACTGAGATATGGGGAATGCATGCTAGCTAGGAGTGAGCTAAACAGAGTATATGGGGAAAGGGAGCACTGAGATAGGGGGAAGGCATGCTAGAAGGGAGTGAGCTAAACAGGGTATATGCGGAAAGAGAGCACTGAGATAGGGGAATGCATGCTAGCTAGGAGTGAGCTAAACAGGGTATATGGTGAAAGGGAGCACTGAGATTGGGGATGCATGCTAGCTAGGAGTGAGCTAAACAGGGTATATGGGGAAAGGGAGCACTGAGATAGGGGGAATGCATGCTAGCTAGGATTGAGCTAAACAGGGTATATGGGAAAGGGAGCACTGAGATAGGGGAATGCATGCTAGCTAGGAGTGAGCTAAACAGGGTATATGGGGAAAGGGAGCACTGAGATAGGGGGTATGCATGCTAGCTAGGAGTGAGCTAAATTGGGTATATGGGGAAAGGGAGCACTGAGATAGGGGAATGCATGCTAGCTTGGAGTGAGCTAAACAGGGTATATGGTGAAAGGGAGCACTGAGATATGGGGAATAGCTAGCTAGAGTGAGCTAAACAGTATATGGGAAGGGAGCACTGAGATAGGGGGAATGCATGCTAGAAGGATTGAGCTAAACGGGTATATGCGGAAAGAGAGCACTGAGATAGGAGAATGCATGCTAGCTAGGGTGAGCGACACAGGGTATATGGTGAAAGGGAGCACTGAGATTGGGGGATGCATCTAGCTAGGAGTGAGCTAAACAGGGTATATGGGGAAGAGGGAGCACTGAGATAGGGGATGCATGCTAGCTAGGATTGAGCTAAACAGGGTATATGGGGAAAGGGAGACACTGAGATAGGGGGAATGCATGCTAGCAGGGAGTGAGCTAAACAGGGTAATATGGGGAAAGGGAGACATGAGATAGGGGGAATGCATGCTAACTAGGAGTGAGCTAAACAGGGTATATGGTGAAAGGGAGCACTGAGATTGGGGGATGCATGCTAGCTTGGAGTGAGCTAAACAGGGTATATGGTGAAAGGGAGCACTGAGATATGGGGAATGCATGCTAGCTAGGAGTGAGCTAAACAGAGTATATGGGGGAAGGGAGCACTGAGATAGGGGGAATGCATGCTAGAAGGGAGTGAGCTAAACAGGGTATATGGGGAAAGAGAGCACTGAGATAGGAGGATGGCATGCTAGCTAGGAGTGAGCTAAAGGTATATGGGGAAGGGAGCACTGAGATGAGGAATGCATGCTAGCTAGAGTGAGCTAAACGGGTATATGGGAAAGGGAGCACTGAGTAGGGGAATGCATGCTAGCAGGAGTGAGCTAAACAGGGTATATGGGGAAAGGGAGCACTGAGATAGGGGAATGCATGCTAGCAGGGGTGAGCTAACAGGGTATATGGGGAAAGGGAGCACTGAGATACGGGGGAATGCATGCTAGCTAGGAGTGAGCTAAACAGGTATATGGTGAAAGGGAGCACTGAGATGGGGGAATGCATGCTAGCAGGGAGTGAGATCTAAATTGGGTATATGGGGAAAGGGAGCACTGAGATAGGGGGAATGCAGTGCAGCAGGATTGAGCTAAACAGGGATATGGGGAAAGGGAGCACTGAGATAGGGGGAATGCATGCTAGCAGGGATGAGCTAAACGGGTATATGGGGAAAGGGCAGCACTGAGATAGGGGGAATGCATGGCTAGCAGGGAGTGAGCTAAACAGGGTATATGGGGAAGGGAGCACTGAGATAGGGGAATGCATGCTAGCAGGGAGTGAGCTAAACAGGGTATATGGGGAAGGGAGCACTGAGATAGGGGAATGCATGCTAGCTAGGAGTGAGCTAAACAGGGTATATGGGGAAAGGGAGCACTGAGATAGGGGAATGCATGCTAGCAGGAGTGAGCTAAACAGGGTATATGGGGAAAGGGAGCACTGAGATAGGGGGGAATGCATGCTAGCAGGAGTGAGCTAAACAGGTGTTATATGGGGAAAGGGAGCACTGAGATAGGGGAATGCATGCTAGCAGGGAGTGAGCTAAATGGGTATATGGGGAAAGGGAGCACTGAGATAGGGGGAATGCATGCTAGCAGGGAGTGAGCTAAACGGTATATGGGGAAAGGGAGCACTGAGATAGGGGGAATGCATGCTAGCAGGGAGTGAGCTAAACAGGGTATATGGGGAAAGGGAGCACTGAGATAGGGGGGATGCATGCTAGCTAGGAGTGAGCTAAACAGGGTATATGGGGAAAGGGAGCACTGAGATAGGGGGAATGC
>JAACNH010002130.1:690-12136 GCA_019447015.1 Hymenochirus boettgeri
ATAATTAATAGTGATTGATATAATAGTGATAATTAATAGTGATTGATTTAATAGTGATTGTTATAATAGTAATAATTATTAGTGATCATTATAGTAATAATTAATAGTGATTGTTATAATAGTAATAATTATTAGTGATCATTATAGTAATAATTAATAGTGATTGATATAATAGTGATAATTAATAGTGATTGATATAATAGTGATAATTAATAGTGAAACTAGTGATAATTAATAGTGATCGTTATAATAGTAATAATTATTAGTGATCGTTATAGTAATAATTAATAGTGATTGATATAATAGTGATAATTATTAGTGATCATTATAGAAATAATTAATAGTGATTGATATAATAGTGACTATAATGATCCAACTTAATAATTATTAAGAGGAGGAAACAAGCACGAGGTAAGGAGGAGGGAAAGGGGAGCACGAAGAGGAGGTACGGAGGAGCGGAGAAACAAGCCCGAAGAAGGAGCCTAGGAGGCCAAGCCACGAGGGAAGGAGGGCGTAGAAGGAGCAACGAAGAAGGAGCACGAGGAGTAGCAAGCACGAGAGAGGAAGTGGGAGGACGGAACGTAGCACGAAGAAGCAGGACAGGGAGAACGGAGCACGAGAAGGAGCACGAGGAGCAGGGCACGAAGGGAGGAAGGAGCACGAGAGAGCAAGCAGCGCGGAGGAGAAGGGGCACGAGGAGCAAGGCACGAGGAAGGGGGACAGAAGGAGCGACGTAAGCGAAGAGGAGGACGAAGAACAACAGAGAACAAGCAGAGGAAGGAGGACGAGGCGCACGAAGAGGAGGACGAGTTGGAACAGCCACGAGGAAGGAGCAGGGAGGAGAGCAAAGCACGAGAAAAGCACGAGGAGAGCAAGCACGAGGAAGGAGGACGAGAAGAGCACGAGAAGGAGGACTATGAGAACAAGCACTGATTAAGGATAGGGTATAAATGATGCACGAAGAAGTATTACGAGGAGAACAATCGCCAGAGGAAGGATCACGAGGGAGGTGGAGGCTAGGAGGCACGCACGAGGCGAGAAGGAGGGCGAGAAGGAGCATCGAAGGAGCCCGAGGAGGAGAGCAAGCACTAGGGAGTAGGAGACGAGAACGAGCACGAAAGAGGAGAGTAGGAGGAGAACGAGGGAGGGACGAGAGAGGAAGGAGCACGAGGATGGATGGAGGAGACGAGGAAGGAGGCACTAGGAGAGCAATCAAAAAGGAAGGAGTGGAAGGAGCACGAGAAGGAGCACAAGAAGGAGATGAGGACGAGGGTATACACGAGCACGGAGGAATGAGGACGAGAACAGCACGAAGAAGGAGGACGAGGGAGAACAGCACGGAGGAAGGAGCACGAGTAGAAAGGCCAGAGTAGAAGCAGCACGAGGAGAACAAGCACGAGGAAGGAAGGACGAGAAGGTGAGCACGAGAAAGGAGCACGAAGGAGAAGGAGCACAGGAAGGAGCCAGAGGAGAAGAGGCAGAGGAAGGAGCACGAGGAGAGCAAGCACGGGAGAGGAGGACGGAGAGAAGGGAGCAGCGAAGAGAGGAAGAGGAGAACAAGCACGAGGACGAGGACGGAAAGGAGCCGAAGAAGAGACGAGACAGCACGAGGAAGGAGCCGCGGAGTGGGAGGAGAGCAACACTATTTTTTAATTATCACTAATATCAATCACTATTTTAATTATTACTATAATGACACTAATAATTATACTTTATAATAATCAACTATAATTATTAGTAATAATGATCACTAATAATTATTAATATTTATAACAAATCCCTAATTAATTATCACTATTATATCAACCCTAGCCACCTATTAATATTTCTATAATGATCCTAATAATTATCACTATTATAACCAAGCGACGAAGGAAGGAGGAAGGATGTACGAGAACGATCACGAAGAAGGAGGACTGATGAGAACGAGCATCAGGAAGGAGCACGAGGAGGAGAGGCACGAAGGAAGGAAGCACGAGGAGATGCAAGCACGAAGGAATGAGCACGAGGAGAGCAAGCACGAGGAAGGAGGACGGAATGAAACGAGAAGTATGACGAGGAGAGAAGGCTCACGAGGAATGAAGATTACGAGAATGAGCACGAATAAGTAGTCGGTAGGAGAAACAAGACGAAGGAGGCGAGGAGGAGCAGGAGCACGAGAGGAGGAGCAATCACTAGAAGGAGCACGAGGAGAGCAAGCAAGATAGGAGTAGTACGATGAATGATCCGAATAATGAGTAAATTAGAACAATCACTAGGAGGAGGAGGAGTGTAATGATCACGAATAAGATGACTAGTATAACAAGCCCGAGGAAGGAGCAGAGGGGAGAGCAATGCACGAGGAAAGGAGTTTGTCGATATTTCTAGAATGCATCAGATAAGTTCACGATTATCTCCATCACTATGAATTATTACTAGTAAACGCTCACTAATAATTGAATTACTAGTATAACGATCACTATTAATTATCACTATTATGATAGGCACGAGGAAGTGTAGCACGAGGAGAGCAAGCACGAGGAGGAGCGAGAAAGGAGCACGAAGAGGGAGGCGAGGGAGACCGAGAGCACGAGCGCGGAAGGAGGGGGGGGGACGAGAACAAGCACGAAGAAGGTAGACGAGGATAACGAGCACGAGGAGGAGAACCGGGAGGATGAAGGAGTACGATTAATGACAATGATTATCAACAATCATAGTAATGATTATTATATAATGACACTAAGAAGGAGCACTAGTATAATGAGCACTTATTAGTTGAAGTAGCAACGAGGAGATTGGAATAGTCACGAGAGGAAGGAGCACCAGGATAGCAGCACTAGTGTAATTGATGACTATAATGATCACTAATAAGAGCAGAGGGAGAGCAACCCCGAGGAAGAGGACCGGAGAAACAAGCACGAAGGGAGACGAGGATAAGGAGCAGAAGGAAGGACTACGAGGAGAAGAGGCACGAGGAAGGAGGCACGAGGGAGAACAAGCCAGAAGGAGGGAAGTGAGGACGAGAAGGAGCAGAGGAGAGAAGGAGGCACTAGAGGAGAAACAAGCAACGTAGGAGGACGACGGACGGGAGAACAAAAGCAACGAGTGAGGCGAGAAGGAGACGAAGGAGAGGAGAGGATGACAGGATACAGGCACGGGCGGGGGGGGGGGGAGAGGGGGAAGGAGGAAGAGGGGAAGAGACCACGAGGTATAGTTAGGACGAGAGAACAAGCAGCGAGCAAGGAGGGACGAGAGTAGGCACGAAAGAAAAGGAGGACGATGGAGAATGAGCACGAGGAAAGGAGCACGCTAGGAGGAGAGACAGAAGAGAGGAGGAGAGGACAAAGGAGGAAGGAGGGGAAGCGAGGTGAGAGGGACGAGGGAGAGCAAGGGCACAGGAAGGAAGGGACGAACAAGGAGCACGAAGAAGTGAGGAGCGAGGCAGAACAGCACGAGGAAGGAGGGAGAGAGGAAGGAGCAGAAAAGCGAGTGACGAGGAGAAGGGAGCACGTAGTAAGGAGCACGAGGGATAGAGGCAAGAATGAAGGACGAGCGGGGAGAGCAAGCACGAGGAAGGAGACGACAATGCTCATAAATAAGTATACCTTATATAAACAAATCACTATTAATATTTTACTATTATAGATTTTTACTAGTAATTATGTACTATTATAACAATAGCTATTAAACTTAATTGCGAAGTAGTTAAGGTAAGTAACTTCATTTTTTTTATCCTTCCCTTAAAACATACATCCTCTCCTGGCCTGCGATTTCGTGAATGTGGTAAATTGCGGCAAAACCAGAAGTTATTAAAGTAGTATTGACCTTTGCGATAAGAGTGGATATCATATAATTTCAAGATCCAAGATATCAAGTCACAGATCTCATAATCAATCCAATGGTTTGTTTTTGAATGCTTATTCTTAAGCTCACTGCTTGAGGAAACACTGAGGGATGATACCCCATTTTGGTGCGGAGAAAAAATAAGAGAAAGAAGAAAGAGGAAGACAAGAGAAGAGGGGGGCGAGGATGGAGGAAGGAGAAGCACGTAAGTAAGGAGTAATATTATAAGGATCACTAACTTAATTAATTTTTTACTTAATAAGGTCACGATTCAATAATTATTAGTGTTTATAATGCTACTACACCAGGAGGGGGAGGAGAGGAGGAGTGACGACGAGGACACGAAGAAACGAGAGAGTGATAGGAGCAGAAAGAAGGAAGGAAGCAGAAGAAGAGGACGGAGGGGACGAGAGCAGAACGGGGGGCACGACGCACGAGGAAGGGAGACGAGGAGGGAGGAGGAGCACAAGGGAGAGGAGGAGAAGAAGCCCAAAGAGACGAAGACTAATAGGTGATTAGGACAAGGATCACTAATAATAATAATTATTATTATTATAAGGATCACTATTAATTATTATTAAAACTATATCACAATTATTATTATTAATACCATAGATAAATGTACTCCACCAGCTAACATCAAAGCATGAATAACAGAAAGTGATAGGTTTATGTCTTTATAACTATAATAGGAAACGGAAACTAAACCTAGTTACATTACACGGGACCCTATACTCTAATAGGCACTATGTGTTTAGGTAGAGCCCTACCACCAACAGAGCCCATCAATGAAGGCCATTATATGGACTATATATTCAGTTAGGGGATGTTTGAGATGACATTTCTTTACCCCAGGTAGTAAATAGTAGGTTGACCGGCATTGTCGATTCCGGTCTTAGGGTGTCATTATAGCCACATAACTATAATACGAACTTGATAGTGAGGGTCCCTACTATAGGGTTTTATTGAAAATAATAATTGATTAAACCAGCACCTAAATGTGCACCTGATATATTTAATGTCTACGTTGATCCATTTGCCGATGATATTTATTTTATTAATATTTTGCGGGGTTTGGGGTTTTAACTTTTTATTTAGTCGTGTTTGATGGGGATCAGGGAATTGTTGTACCAAGTTCCAATATGGTGTCGATGAGGTGAGGATCCCACAAAATAAAAGATAGGACAGTAAAAATAGGACGAGGTTAGAGGGATCGGTACAGGCAAACACATGCTGCCCCCTCACTCAACTACCACATTTAGACCTTCCATTTTTTGGTTTAAAAGCCCCGAACTTCAGGCAGAGGAACTTAGCAGTCAGCAGAAACTTTACCATCATTTGTCAGTGGACGGAAACGCGGCACATCCTGGCGTCCTGTTGTTTGTGTCGTCGTGTGTGGCATGGTCTCTGGACCATCAGTGGGATACTCTCACTGGTGCTCACAGTACAGTTTGCCTACCTCCCTTTACCCTGTGTGGTGAAAAAAAATGCGCTGAACACTGGTGTCTCTGTCTGGTACTTACTTGAGGTTGTTGAAATTGGCCTTGGGTAGTTTCTCACAGGCGTTTCCCCAGACCCTCCCGCATCGTGCCTTGTCCTGAAGCTGAATTTTTAAACAACGGTTTTAAATTATAGTTTTTTTAAAGACCATGTTCATGTTATTAACATATTCCAATGCCCCATGAAGTCGCTTACCTGACCCGGAGTGTCCCTCACCTGAGCTCTTATGACTCTATTGCCTGAAGCCGCAACCAGGAAGGAAGAGGTTTAGTAAGCAAGTAGAGCAGCTGTCATTGGCAGAAGACTCTCCGTGCCTCCTGTTTTTTGTTTAACTGGTATTTATTTATTAACTACTGGTATTAATACATCCCTGTAGTTCTGGTTTGGTACAGGGAGAGATATCGATATAGAATATGGAGGAATTACTGGGTTAATATTAATACATATACTGTAGTTCGGGTTGTGTTACGGGATAAAGAGAGATACTATATAATATGAGAATTACTGGTATTAATACATATACTGTTGTATAGTTGGGTTTGGTACGGGGATGATAGGGGATAGTTGGGATGAGAGATAGGGATAGAGATACTGGAGGATACTATATAATATTGAGAATTACTGGGATTTAGTAATACAATATGTAGTTCTGGGTTGTGTTACAGGGAAGAGATAGGGGGGATACTATATAATATTGGAGAATATTACTAGGGGTTGATTATTATTAATTACATATACTGTTAGTTCTGGTAGGTTACGGGGATACATATATAAATATGAGAATTACTGGTATTAATGCATATATAACTGTAGGCTCTGGTTGTGGTACGGGCGAGGTGGTAGGAGACTATATAATATTGAGAAATACTGGTGGTATTAATACATATACTGTAGGTTTCTGGTTGGTACAGGGAGGAGAAGGGAGGATACTCATTAATATTGAGAATGAATGGTTATTATACATATATCTGTAGTTCTGGTTGGACGGAGGAGAGGGAACTATATAATATTGGAATTAACTGGTTTAATACAAATATTACGTAGCTCTGGTTGGTACGGGGATACTATATAATATGAGAATTACTGGTATTAAACATATTTACTGTAGTTCGGTTGGTTACAGGGGATGATACTAGTTATAATATTGAGAACTTACTGATTATTAATTAATACATATACTGTAATTTGGTTGTTAGGGGAGATACTATATATAATTATTGAGAATTACTGGTAGTAATGGTAATATGTATAACGTACGTTCTGGGGTACAGGGGGATACTATATAATATTGAGAATTACTGGGTATTTTATTAATGCAATACTGTCGTTCTGGTTGGGACAGGGAAAGGAACACTAGTAGTAATATTGGAATATGGTATAGTATAAAAATTACATTATTTACTGTAGTTCTGGTTGCGATACGGGATACTATTATTATAATTATAAATTGAGAATATCTTGGTATTGGATTATGCATATACTGTCGTTCTGGTTGGCGTACAGGGAAAAAAAGGGGAGGGAGGAAAATGGGAGGAGGAAAAAACTATTAATATTGAAGAATTATGGTTTAAATACATATACCTTGTAGTTCTGGTTGGTTACAGGGAGATTACTATAATATTGAGGAATTACGGGTTAATACATATAAAACCTCTGTGTTCGGGTGGTACGGGGCGATAGAGGATTAGAGGCGGCATACTATATACTATGAGAACTTATGGTATTAATGCACATATATGTCGTTCTGGTTGTTACAGGGGGATACTATTACTTTGAGAATTACGCGTTTAATGCATATACTGTAGGTCTGGTTGGTACAGGGGCGATGATACTATATTAATATAATATTGAGGAATTACTGGTTATTTATTTATTAATTTGCATAAATGTCGTTTGAGTGGGTACAGGGGAAAAAGGAAAAAGAAGGAAAAAGGGAAAGAAGGAGGAAGGAGAAAAGGAAACTATATATAATATTGAGATTGAGAAAATTACTGCGTGAGAAATACCTTATACTGTAGTTCGGTTGGGTACAGGATATATATAATTTGAGAATACTGTGGTTTATCATTAATACACCATACTGGTAATTCTGGTTGGTACGGGGGAGGTGGGAGATAGAGGAGGATTGAGGATATGATACTGATGATTTGGAGAGGGGGGGAGAGAGAGATTTAGGGGAGATGAAAGATGGAGGGGGGATACTGAGGCGGATACTATATAATATTTGAGCATACTGGTTGGTTTTATTTAAATACATATACTAATTTGGTTGGTTACAGGGATATATATAATATTGAGAATAGTACTGGTAGTAATGCATACTACTGTCGCGTTTGGTTGGTTACAGGGAGATGATGGAGATACATATTTAATATTGAGGGAATAAACTGGTATTAAACATAACTGCAGTTCTGGTTGGTACAGGGAGATACTATCTAATATAGGGGAAGAGTGATTAGAGTGGTTGGGAGGATTACTATATAATATTAAGAAGTACTGTTTTATTAATAAACATTATACTGGAGTTCTGATTGGGACCGGAGATACTATAGGGGGAACTATTTTATAATATTGAGAATTATACTGGTTATTAATACTATATGCCTGATAATTCTGGGTTGGTACGTGGGAGAGGTTTGGAGATATTAATTGATCTAGATAATATTGGAATTACGGGTATTATGATGCAGATACTGCGTCTGGTTCTGGTACAGGGAGATTACTATATAATATTGAGAAATATTATGGTTATAATACAGATACTGTAGTTCTGGTTGGGGTACAGGGGGTGATCTATATAATATTAAATTACTGTGGTATTAATCATATCATATACTGTAGCTTCTCTTGATAGTACGGGACCAGGGAGATGGAATGAGGGATACTAAAATATTGAGAATTACTGGTACTTTTAACAATATACTGTAGTTCTGGTTTATGGGGGGAGGATGGATACTATATAATATTGAGGATACTTGGTATTATTACATATACTTGTTAGTTATGGTTGCGTTACTGGGGATATTGGACGGATATTGTACATGGACCAATCAGAACGTTACGATGTGGACCAATCAGGGATTTCCAGAATAAGGTTTTAGGGGTTAATAAAAAAAATATGCCCAACTATTAGGCATCGCTTCCTACACGATCTCATATGATATGGTTGATACAATATGATTGTCAGACCGATCGCTTTGGATTTTTTGTCAGACCCGAGATCGCTGTTGAATGTCAGAATCCCGAAATGGGATCGCTCTTTGGATGTCAGACCCGGATCGCGTGGAAGTTTTTTTGTCAGACCCGATCAGCTTGGATGTAAGACCCGATCGCTGATTTTTTCTTGTTTCAGACCCGATCGCTTGGATTGTTCAGAACCCGATCGCTGGATGTTCGGACCGATCGCTTTGGATGTCCACCCGGATTCGCTTGGATTGTTGTAAGACTCCCCCCGATCGCTTTGGATGTCAGATCTGTTTTGAACACAAGGTTAAAACTCACTCTTTCCTTCTTTGTAAGCTTGATCCATTCTCTCATACAGCTCAAATGTCATCAGGGGTTCAGGAAAGCTCTCGGAGATAGAGACGAGGGGAAGGGCCCCCGGAAACAAAAAAAAGAAAGGAAAGAAGAACGAAAGGAAAGCCCCGAGAAACTTGCTCATTACCGGGAGGGAGGAGTGAAATCTCTAGGTTTTACTGATAAGGTTCATTTCTATTGGTCACCATATAGAAAAAGTTGGTTGAAAAATGTGGAAAATGATTTGAAATGAAGAGATTGGTATTGTTGAAAAAGAAGGGTTGCAGTGCGACCCTAAAGTGATTGTTCCTTTGCTAACTGGTGCACCCCGTGGAAGGGGTTTTTTTAGGGGGGAATAGGGGAAATAAATATAGCATTCAGGGTTGGGGCCCCCCCCCCGTTGTTTTCCTTCCCCCCTCCCCCCACCCCCGTGCCTTTTACGCCGGTTAGCCCCCCCTTTTTTTTTTGGGTTTAGTGCGGGACCCCCGGGCACTCGCCCCCAATCAGCATTCAGTCATTCCCGGATTGTCATGTACCCACCCCACTGTTTTGCTTTTTTTTTATCCTGTTTCTTTGACGGACAGTTTCAGTACACACCCCCCCCCCCCCCCCCCCAGTTCACGTTCATCTCCGCGACGGACAGTTCCTATCCGCCGTTTGCCACGGACCAGTTTCATATCCCTTGCTTTTTGATACGCGAAGTTTCAATCCGCGACGGACAATCACATCCGCGACGGCCATACAGTCCCCCGTTCATATCCCCCGCCCGACGGCCACCCCAGTTCATACCCCTACACGTCCGCCGCATAAACCCCCCATGAAGACCCCCCACCAGGAACCGGCCTTGGAACCCAGCGAGGAACATATGAGGGACCCCGGGGGTGGAGCAGAAGAAGAAAACAGAAAAGAAGAAGGGATAGACAGCACCCACCCCCCCAAGACCAACAGTGGACCAATTAAGAAATTTTTGCTAATCTATATTGATTGCAGTTTTGGGATAAAGGTGGTGATTGTTGTTTTTTTTTCCTGGTGATTATCTATATAGCAAGACAAGATTTTTAATGACCCCACCCCGGGGTCGGGCCTTCCCCTTTGCTTGGCCTAATAACCCCCCCCCCCCCAGTACATATAGCCCTTACCTCCCCCACTGTCAGACCCGAAGAATTATGTCATTATTTTTTTCCCCCCCCGGTCCCCCCCCCCTCCTTCGCCCCCGGAATGCCGGTCTATTTTCGTTTACAAGGTCCCGGAAGCAATTTACATGAACTAGATAACTATAAATATAATAGGTTGTAACCCACCCCCTATATCAGTTCCCGAATCTCTGCTGTATCTTATCCAAATAACCTCCCTTTACCTGACTATGGCAGGTGAGGGTCGTAGCAGACAGCATACCTCACAGCCACATTTTACACAACACCCTACAATCCAGAGCAGCTCCCTTTTCCTTTTTTATACTTCTTAATTTAGAGGCCAGAAGGACCCCAAAAGCCCACACCGGAAAAAAAATAAACAAAAGACCTGGTAGGCAGATTTAAATGGAGAAATTTTAAAAGAAAACAAGAAATAAACCGATACCCTGCTAGGAGGGTTAGACAGCACCATGGACCCCCCCCCCGAGACACCCCCCCCCCCCCCCCCCCTCGAGAGGACCATTAGGAGAAGTAATGGACAGACCAGCAATCCCCCCCCCATCAAGGATTTCCCCGGAGATCATAGATTGATTTGTAATGCCCGATAACAGCACCATCCCAGGACCCAGTAATAATTAATAGTGATTGATATAATAGTGATAATTAATAGTGATTGATATAATAGTGATAATTAATAGTGATTGTTATAATATTAATAATTATTAGTGATCATTATAGTAATAATTAATAGTGATTGTTATAATAGTAATAATTATTAGTGATCATTATAGTAATAATTAATAGTGATTGATATAATCGTGATAATTAATAGTGATTGATATAATAGTGATAATTAATAGTGATCGTTATAGTAATAGTGATAATTAATAGTGATCGTTATAGTAATAGTGATAATACTAATAATACAATAATAGTCCTTGTGTACATTTAATCAAGGTTTTCTCTCTATTTCAGATATGTCATTAAATTTCTTGCAAAGTTGACTGAATATCAGGACACAAACAAGATGACGCCCAGTAACATGGCTATTGTACTAGGGCCCAATCTTCTCTGGCCACAGGCGGAAGGGTAAGTGTTATAGAACGTCCCACCTTATTAATAGTCTCCGCCAATAGGAACATCGTTTACATTGTTTAATTCCTCCTGAAGGAACATGACAGAGATGATGACGACTGTATCACTACAAATTGTGGGCATTATAGAGCCTCTTATCCAACATGCCCAATGGTTCTTCCCAGGCGGTAAGTATCCAGTCTCTGACTTTATATATATTAGAGAGGTTGTTACAGACTGTGTGTGTTAGAGAGGTTGTTACAGACTGTGTGTATTAGAGAGGTTGTTACAGACTGTGTGTGTTAGAGAGGTTGTTACAGACTGTGTGTGTTAGAGAGGTTGTTACAGACTGTGTGTGTTAGAGAGGTTGTTACAGACTGTGTGTATTAGAGAGGTTGTTA
>JAACNH010002130.1:13178-46212 GCA_019447015.1 Hymenochirus boettgeri
GGGATTATTATAATGTATAATGATACTGAGTATTGTTTAACACGTGTTTATTATAATGTATAATGATACTGAGTATGGTCTAACACGGGATTATTATAATGTATGATGATACGGAGTATGGTCTAACACGGGATTATTATAATGTATAATGATACTGAGTATGGTCTAACACGGGATTATTATAATGTATAATGATACTGAGTATGGTCTAACATGGGATTATTATAATGTATAATGATACTGAGTATGGCCTAACACGGGTTTATTATAATGTATAATGATACGGAGTATGGTCTAACATGGGTTTATTATAATGTATAATGATACTGAGTATGGTTTAACACGGGTTTATTATAATGTATAATGATACAGAGTATGGTCTAAAATGGATTATTATACATGATAATGATACGTGATGGAATCTAACACGGGTTTATTATAATGTATAATGATTACGGAGCATGGTCCTAACATCGGGTTTATTATAATGGTTATATGATAATGTATGGAAGAGTATGGTCTAACATGGGTTTATTATAATGTATAATGATACGGTGATATGGTCTAACACGGGTTTATTATAATGTATACGATACGGAGCATGGTCTAACACGGTTTATTATAATGTGATAATGATACGGAGATGAGTCTAACTGGGTTTATTATAATGTAAAATGATACGGAGTATGGTTTACACGGGTTTATTATAATGTATAATGATACGGAGGAATGTTGCTAACCATGGTTTTATTATATGTATATGATACTGAGTATGGTCTAACATGGGTTATTATAATGTATGATGATACGGAGGATATGGTCTAACATTGGTTATTAATATGTTAATGATAAGACGAGTATGGTCTAACACGGGTTTTATTATATGTCAATGATACGGAGTATGGTCTAATCATGGGTTTATTATAATTTATAATGATACGGCGTATGTCTAACATGGGTTTATTATAATGTATAATGATACGGAGGATGGTCTAACACGGGTTTATTTATATGTATAAGGATACGGAGTCAGGTCTAACAGGGTTTATTATAATGTATAATGATATCGAGGATGGTCTAACACGGGTTTATTATAATGTATAATGATACGGATAGGTCTAACACGGGTGTATTATTATATGTATATTATATACGGAGCATTGTCTAACACGGGTTTATTCTAATGTTAATATCACGAGCATGGTTCTAACATGGGATTATTATAAGGTATATGATACGGAGCTGGTCTACACGGGTTATATAATGTATAATGATAGGAGCATGGTTAACAACGGTTTTATAATGTATAATGATATGACGGAGCTGGTCTAACACGGTTTATTATAATGTATTAATGTATAACGGAGCATGGTCTAACACGGTTTATTATAATGTATAATGATACTGGAGCATGGTCTAACACGGGTTATTATAATGTATAATGATACTGAGCAATGTACCTGATTTATATATGTTAATGATACGGAGCATGGTCTAACACGGGTCTATTATATGTATAATTACGGAGCATGTCTAACAGGGTCTTATTATAATGTTAATGATACGGAGCTGGTCTAACACGGGTTTTATTATATGTTAATGTACTGAGATGGTCTAATAACACGGGTTTATTATAATGTATAATGATACTGAGTATGGTCTAACACGGGTCTATTATAATGTATAATGTTACGGAGCATGGTCTAACACGGGTTTATTATAATGTATAATGATACGCGATATGGTCTAACACGGGTTTATTATAATGTATAATGATACGGAGCATGGTCTAACACGGTTTATTATAATGTATACTGATACGGAGTCATGGTCTAACACGGGATTATTATAATGTATAATGATACTGAGTATGGTCTAACACGGGTTTATTATAATGTATAATGATACGAGCTATGGTCTAACCACGGATTATTATAAGTAATGAACTGAGTATGTCTAACACGGGTCTATTATATATGATAATGTTACGGAGATGGTCTAACACGGGTTTATATATGTATAATGATACGGGGTGGTCTAACACGGGTTTATTATAATGTATAATGATACTGAGTATGGTCTAACACGGGTCATTAGAATTATGATACGGAGCATGGTCTAACATGGGTTTTAGAATGTATAATGATACGGAGCATGGTCTAACACGGGTTTATGTATGAGGTATAATGATTAGGAGATGGTCTAACATGGGTTTATTATAATGTATAATGATACGGAGCATGGTCTAACACGGGTTTATTATGATGTATAATGATACGGAGGATGGTCTAACACGGGTTTATTATAATGTATGATGATATAGAAACATTGTGGTTATCTTTTTCCATATTGAAAACACTGCCCTTACATTACCAAATACAAAAACTGGGTCTATATGGATGACTGAAGGTCACCTCCAGGCCATCATAGGCTACAGGTCCTTGATAGAGTGCAGTTCACTTGTGGTACAATAGAGTCCAGTCCTTGGAATGCAGCCTTTGTGGTCACTATAGAGTCAGTCCTTGTGGTACAATAGAGTCCAGTCCTTGGAATGCAGCCTTTGTGGTACAATAGAGTGCAGTCCTTGTGGTACAATAGAGTCCAGTCCTTGGAATGCAGCCATTGTGGTACAATAGAGTCCAGTCCTTGTGGTACATAGAGTCCAGTCCTTGGAATGCAGCCATTGTGGTACAATAGAGTGTCATTGATGGAAAAACACAACAAATACAACTTGGTGTAAAGAATGAACACAATAGAACATTAAGTGGAGCCTTGTTGTGTATTTGGGTGTGTTGCTAGGCCATACTCACTATCACTGTACACACAAATAGAGGCTATAATAGAATGAAGCTCATCTGAGCGCAACCAAATGTGTTTTATTGTGTGTTTAATTTAACTGTCTGTTTGTCTCCCCCGCGCCCTCTGGGACTGGCTCAGTCTCTCTGTCTCTCTCTCTTTTCTAACCTCCTTTATAGAGATGGTAAGCAGATGTCTTTATATTCCCCCCTTAGCATGGGCGTGAGGGTGATGGACACCTCTTGGGTCGCCCGCCGCGGGTCTTCCTTAGTCCGCAAAGGCCCCTCCACCCCGCCCGCCATGCAGCCCCCTGCTCCTCCTCCGCTCGATTCCGCAGCCACACCTCACTCACCAAATCCCGACTTGTCAGTAGAATCTCCCTCCCCTACTCCTCCCAGTAGTGGCTCTCAGCGGGGCCCTGAGAGGACAAGGTAAGGCCTTACTGCTGTGTCCATGAGCTTTGCATCAAACAGCTCCACCTCTTTCTAACTGCCCTAACCAGACGCCCATTCAGTGACCGCTTTTAGGTGTCCCAATGGAATCAATGGTGTCTAATAGATAATGTTATTGTCATTGTTATTGGATGCTCTCAGCATTAAACCACCTCGGCCTTGAAATTCATCGCCCCGTGTCTAGCAACATGAAGATGAGATTTAATAGTGGATGTGCGAGAGGCCATCACTAAATTAACATGTTTATTTGGCCCTAATGTACATCGTGTTAACTAATTACACTTAATACCCAGTGCGGAGGCAGCCATGATGGGATGGGAACAGATTCATTATGATTTAAATGGAATTTATAGAGCAGCCATTTTTATCATGGCACCTCCATTGGTGGGAATTAGACTGATGTCATGTAGCAACCAATGAGCAGTGACCAGGAAGAGGCAGGCTGCACGATGTTTTCTATATGAAATATTCAGTAGGACAAATTCCAGTCGTTTGAGGTGGTTAGATTGCCTTTAATTTATAGTACGTCTACATTTTATCAGGATTGGCACGGAAGGTGTTAGAAGGTACTCTAAGGTTATCCGTGAGGGCCCGGATTGTATATTATCTACATTTTATCAGATTTGCCCTGTAAATTTGATACTTACTCTACATTTATCCAGATTTGTCCGTGAATTTATATTACTCTACATTTTATCAGATTTCCCTTTAATTTTATATTACTCTACATTTTATCAGATTTCCCTTTAATTTTATATTACTCTACATTTTATCAGATTTCCCTTTAATTTTATATTACTCTACATTTTATCAGATTTCCCTTTATGTTTTAGTAACTTACATTTATCAGATTGTCTTTAATTTTATATTACTCTACATTTATCAGATTTGTCCTTTAATTTATATTACTCTACATTTTATCAGATTTGTCCTTTAATTTTATATTACTCTACATTTTATCAGATTTGTCCTTTAATTTTATATTACTCTACATTTTATCAGATTTGTCCTTTAATTTTAGATACGCTACATTTTTCAGATTTGTCCTTTAATTTTATCTTACTCTAATTTTATCAGATTTGTCCTTTAATTTAATACTCTACATTTTAGCATGATTTGGCCTTAATTTATTTATTACTCTACATTTTATCAGTTTGTCCTTTTAATTTTCTCCATTACTCTACATTTTATCAGATTTGTCCTTTAAATGTCTGAAACAGGTGCGACTCCATCTTTGTTACCTAAAAGCGGCCCTGCACGCACACACATTGATGTCCGAAAAGCCGTGTCCCCCTTTCTTTGGCATGTGCCTGGCTGCAATTTCTCATTCATTCTAATCACTGCCCATTCTTCTAAACAAAAAACAAACTTCATTACCTCATGACATATGGCTCTTTGTATTATAACCCGTACCGATATTCTATTACATATGCATACGATCTATAGTTTATAATCCTGTCCGGATATTCTGATTACAATATGAATATGCTTTATAGTATGATAACCGTTAACGCTATTCTATTACCTATGATACGATATTCCTAGTTATTTAAACCCGGACCGATTATTCTATTCTATCATGAATATGTATAATAGTTATTTATAACACGTACCGATATTCTTATTACACATTGACATTATGACTATTATAGTATTTATAAAGCGTACCAATATTCTATTACACCCATGAATATGATATTAGAGTCTTATAACCCAGTACCAACTATTCTATTATAATTAGGAAGATGATATTAAGTATTATAACGCGTATCCGATACCTTCTACGTACACCATAAATATATTATAGTATTATAAAACGTACCAAATTTCTATACACCATGAATATGTAATTTTATATAGTATTATTAACCCGTACCAATTTCTCTTATTACACTATGAATATGATTTATAGTCATTATAAACGTCGTACCAATATTCTATTGACACCATGAATATGATTATAGTATTATAACCCGTACAAAGATTCTATTATCTATGAATATGATATTATAGGATTGGTAACGCGTACCGATATTCTATGGTAAACCATAAAGATATTATTGGATTATAAACACGTACCAACTATCTATTACACCCTGCATATGATATTATAGATATAACCCGTACCGATATTCTATTACACCATGATATGATTTCTTATTATAACCACGTACAAATATTCATTACACTGAAATGATATTATAGTGATTATAACACCCGTTACCAATATTCTATTACACTATGACTATGATCATTATAGCCTATTCTAACCCGTACCCCCGCACTATTCTTACACATGAATATGATATTAATAGTTATTATAACAAGTAGCAATATTTCTATGACACTATGATATTTATCTAGTATGTAAACCCGTGACCAATATTCTATTACACCATGAATATATTCCTTATAGTATTATAAACAGTACCAATATTATCTTACACCCATGAATATGTATGTATCGTAGTATAACACGTACCAATATTCTCTTAAACTATGAACTATATTATAGTATTATAAACCCGTACCAATATTCTATACACCATGAATATGATATTATAGTATTATAACCCGTTACCGATTTAACTTACACTATGAAATACGATTATTATAGTATTCTCAACCATACGATATTCTATTTACACTATGAATATGATCGTATAGTATTAGAACCCCGTACACCAATATTCGGTACACCATGAATATGATATTAAGTATTATAAACCCGTACCAATATTCTATTATAATATGAAATATTGGAGATTATAGTATTATAACCGTACGAGATTCTTCTACACCATGAATATATTTATAGTTATTATTAAACCCGTACAATATTGCTATTACACCATGATAGATTATTAGTATTTATAACACGTACACAATACTATTACACTATGAAATATGATATCTTAGTATTATTAAACCAGTACCGAGATTCTAACACCCATGACTTCATTATAGTAGGATTATAACCCGTTACGATATCTATTACACAATGGATATCGGATAGTATTATAACCCGTTACCGATTATATTCTATTACATATATGAATATGATATACTATAGCTATTATAACACTTTACGATATGCTAGTACACTAGGAAAATATGATTAGTATAGTATTTATGAACAGTACCGATATTCTATTACACCCATGAAATATGATATTTATAGATATTATAACAAGTACCAATATTCTATTTACACCATGAATATGATATTATAGTATTATACCTGTATCCAATGTTCTATACAACTATGGAACTGATATCAATAGTATTATAACCCGTTACACGCTATTCTATTTACACAGGAATATGATTAGTATAGTATTATAACACGTAACGAATTCTATTACACCATGAATATGATATTATAGATTAATAAAACGTACCGATATTCTAGTACACCATCATATATTATAGTTTATAACACTACCCCATATCTATACACCTATGAATATGATATTATAGGGTTTATAACGTGTACCGATATTCTATTACCACCATGCATATGAATCTAATAAGTATCTTAAACCGCTTCCAATGTTCTATTACACTATGAATATGTATTATTAGGGGTTTATTAAAGTTGTACCGATTATTTCTATTACACTATCAATATGATATTATAGTAGTATAACACGGTAGCCGCTTTATTCTATTACACTGCTATGAATATGAATGTGCTAGCTTATAAAACACGTACCGCTATTCTATTACACCATGAATATATATTATAGATTCATAACCTGTACCGAATCTATTACCACTATGAATATGAGATGATCAGTATTTATAACCCATACGTATATTGGTATTTACACATGAATATGTATTATGTATACTAACCTGTACCGATTATTTTACTGACACTATGAAATAGGGATTGATGATAGTAGTATAAACAAACGTTACCGATATTCTATTACACACAATGAATATGATATTATAGTATTTATAACCTTGGTTTTTTTTTTTTGTACCGTATATCTATTACACTTATGAATTGAGATTATAGATATAACACGTACGATATTCTATTACCACATGACTATGGATCTGGTCGTTAGTATAACACGTTCCGATATTCTAGACACAGGAATATGAACGTGTAGTATTAGAACACGCTTCCGATATCTATTACACCATGAATCTGATATGATAGTATTATAACAAGTACAAATATTCTATTAACCATGAATATGATAGTATAGCATTATAAACTGTACCGATATTCTAGTACACTATGAATATGATATTATAGTATTATAACCCATACCCGATTATTGTATTAACACCCATGAATAGATATTATAGTCTTATAACCTGTACCGTAATTCTATTACATATGAATATGATATGATAGTAGTGATGAACCCTTACCGATATTGTATTACACCATGGAATATGATATTATAGATTATTAACCCGTACAAATATTCTATACACTGAATATGATAGTGAGTATTATAACACATACGAGATTCTATTACCCCATGACTATGAGATTATTAGGATTAGAAACCTTGGACCGATATTCTATTACACCTATGAATATGATATTATAGTATTATAACCCGTACGTATTCTATTACACCATGAATATGATATTATCGTATTATACACAGTCCGATATTCTATTACACTCAGGAATATGATAATTATAGTATTATAACAGTACCTAATATCTATTACAACCATGAATATGATTATATAGTATTATAACCCGATACCGATTATTCTAGTACACGATGAATATGATATCTATAGTCTTAAACCCGTACCAATATTCTATCTATACCATGAATATGATATATAGATTATAACCGTACCGATTTATTTCTATTACACATCGAATCATGAGATTAAGTATGATAACACGATTACCGATCTCTCATCTACACTATGAATATGATATTATAGTATTATAACCTGTTACCGATATTCGATTTACACCTGAATATGATATTATAGTATATAAACAGTACCGATAGTTATATTACACAATGAATATGATATTATCGATATAACCCGTACGATATTCATACCTTTACCATAGGAATATGTAGTATAGTATTATTTATAACAGGACCGAGATTGATACACCATGAATATGAATTATAGTATTATAACCCGTACCAAATTCTATGACACCATGCCTGATGATGTGTTAGTAATTTATAACAAATACGATATTCTAGGTACACAATGATATGATATATAGTTTATAAACCTGTCCGATATTTATTACACCATGTATGATATATAGTATTATAACACGTAACGATATTTCATATTACACATGATATGTATATTATAGTTTATAAACCCGTCCCGAGATTCTATACCACCATGAATATGCCCTCTCCATATTATAGTATTATAAAGTAACCAATCATTCTATTCACCATGAATATGATTTATAGCTTATAACCCGTACCACTATTCTATACACCATGAATATGAGATGCTATAGTAGTATAACCAGGACCAAATATTCATTACCACCATGAATATGATTAGTGTAGTAATATACACATACCGAAATATCTATGACACCATGAATATAGTATAGTATAGATAAAACCTGTACCGATTTCTATGACACTATGAATATGATATTATAGTTTATAAACCGTACCGATATCTATTACACCATGAATATGGATGTGTAGTATTATAACACCATACCGACTATTTATTACACCCTTGAAGATTGATATTATAGTATTATAACACGTACCAATATTCTATTACACCCATGAATATGATAGATTTATAGTTTATAACCCTACCGATATGTCTATTACACTATGAATATGAATTTAGAGGGTATTATAACCCGTACGAATTATTCTATTACACCATGAAATCGTAGAGTAATATAGACCCTACCGATATTCTCTTTACCTTCGAATATGATATTATTAGTATTATAACCCGTACGATATTCTATGACACCATGAATATCAGTAGTAGTATTTACTTAACCCGTACGATAGTCTATTACACCTATGAATATGCCTATATATAGTATTATAACCGTACAGATTATTTTATTAACTATAAATATGAGTATTATAATTAGATTATAACCGTACTTTCAGTATTCGATTCTACCATGAATATGAACCTATAGTATTTAAACCCATACGAGATCTATACACCTGTATATGATCATTATAGTATTATAACCCGTACCAATATTCTATTACACTATGAATATGATATTATAGTATATAGAACCCGTACCAGATATCTTTACCCTATGAATGATATATAGTATTATAACCCGGTTACCCGCATATTTATACACTCATGAAATGAATTATAGTATATAACACCGTACCGATATTCTCATTACACTATGAATATGATATTATTGACAGTCTATTACACCTAGAGAATAAGTATACCGCGTACAATATTATATACACCATGAATATGATATTATAGTATTATCAACGCGATACCAGTATTCTATACACCTATATATGATATTATAGTATTTAACACCGATACCGCCATGATTCTATTACACCAGAATATGATATATAGTCCATTTAACCCATACAGATATCTATTACCACTATGAATATTGATTACTCCATAGTATTATAACACCGTACCAATATCTATTACACTATGAATATGATTTATAGTATTATAAACCCGTACCAGATATCTATTATTACACTGAATAGGAATTATAAGTATTATACCGTACGATATTCTATTGACACATAGAATATAATCGTTCTATAACCGTTCGACCAATATTCTATTTTACACAGGAATAGTATTATTATAGTATTCTATAACCCTACGATAATTCATATTACACCTAGAATATCATCAGATAGTATTATAACACGATACCATATTCTATAACACCATGAATATGATATTATAGTATTAAACACGTACCAATATTTCTATTTACACATAATGTAATACTATTATAAACTCACATGTTATACATATATATGAAACGTACCACGTATGATTTCTATTACACGATGAATATGATATTATAGTATTTAGTAACACGTACCAATATGTCTATTACACATGAAATATATTATAGTATTATAAACCCGTTACCATATCTATTACACATGAATTATATTTATAGTATTTAGAACCACGTACCAAATATCTTATACACCGATGAATATGATATATAGTATATAACCCGTACCGATCTTCTATTACACTATGAATAGATATTATAGTATTATAACCCATAACGATATTCTATTTACACTCATGAATATGATTATAGTATGTATAACCCGTACCAATATCTATTACACCATGAATATGATATT
The DNA here is from genome assembly GCA_019447015.1 of Hymenochirus boettgeri. Classification (NCBI taxonomy): domain Eukaryota; kingdom Metazoa; phylum Chordata; class Amphibia; order Anura; family Pipidae; genus Hymenochirus; species Hymenochirus boettgeri. Next base: position 23,767 of record JAACNH010002130.1, read on the forward strand.
ATAGTATTATAACCCGTACCGATATTTAATTACACCAGAATAGATTATAGTATTATAAACACGTAATATTCTATTACACTATTGAATATGATATTATAGTATTATAACCCGTACGATATTCTATACACTATGTACAATATGATATATATTAGTATCCCTAGGAACCCGTACCGATATTCTATTACACTATGAATAGTGATATTATAGTATTATATAACCTGTACCGATATTTTCTATTACACTATGAATATGATATTATAGTATTATAACCCAGTACGATATTTATTCTTTACACATGAATATATTATAGTATCTATAACACGTACCATATTCTTATTACACCATGAATATGATATTATAGTATTATAACACCTACCAATATTCTATTACACATGAATGATGATATTATAGTATTATAAACAGTACCGATATGCGATTACACTATGAATATATTATAGTATTATAACCCGTACCGATATTCTATACACCATGAATATATATAAGTATTATAACCCGTACCGATATTCTATTACACATGAATATGATATTAAGTATTATAACCATACCGATATTCTATAAACTCGAATATGATAGGTATAGTATTATAACCACGTACCGATATTCTCATTACACCATGATATGATATTATAGGATTATAACCGTACCAAAAATTCTATTACACCATGATATGATATTATAGTATATAACCCTGTACCAATGTTCTATTACACCATGATATATATTATAGCATTATAACTCGTACCAATATTCTATTACATCCATGAATATGATAGTTATAGTTTAAACCCGTACCGAATTTCTATTACACTATGAGAATATGATATTATAGTATTATAACCCCGTACCTATTCTACACCATGAATATGATATTATAGCATTATAACACGTACCGATATTCTATTACACCATGAATATGAGTATTATAGTATTATAAACCCGTACCAATATTCTATTACACCAGAATATGATATATTGTATTATAACCCGTACCGATATTCTATTACACCATGAATATGATATTATAGTATTATAACACGTACCGATATTCTATTTACACCATGAATATGATATTATAGTATTAATAACGTACCCAATATTCTATTACACTAGAAGATATTATAGTATTAACACCGTACGATATTCTATTACACCATGAATATGATATATTATAGTATTATAACCCGTACGCTATTCTATTACACTATGAATATGATATTATAGTATTATAACCACTACCAATATTCTATTACACTATGAATATGATATTATAGTATTATAACACGTACCGATATTCTATTACCACCATGAATATGATATTATAGTATTTATAACCCGTACCGATATTCTATTACACCATGAATATGATATTATAGTATTAACACGTTACCAATATTCTATTACACATGAATATGATATTATAGTATTATAACCGTACCGATATTCTATTACACCCAGAATGATAGTATAGTATTATAACACGTACCAATATTCTATACATAACTATGATATTATAGTATTATAAACCGTACCAATATTCTATTACACCATGAACGATATTAAGTATTATAACAGTACCAATATTCTATACACTATGAATATGATATTATAGTATTATAACACGTACCAATATTCTATTACACTATGAATCATGATATTATAGTATATAACACGTACCATATTCTATTACACCTGATATGAATTAGAGTTATAACCACGTACCAATATTCTATTACACCTATGAATATGATATTATAGTATTATAACCCGTACAATATTCTATTACACCATGAATATGTATTATAGATATAGATTATTATACAATCCTAGTCACCGTATGATAGTTCTATTACACTATGAATATGATATTATAGTTTAAACGTACGATATTCTATACACCCATGAATATGATATTATAGTATTTAACCCGTACCGAATGTTCTATTACACTATGAATGATAATATAGTTTATAACGTAACCGATATCTATACACCACCTGAATATGATATTATAGTTATAACCCGTACCGCATTTCTATTACACTAGAATATGATATATAGTTATAAAGTACCAATGTTCTATTACCATATGAATATGATATTATAGTATTATAACCCGTACCAATATTCTATTACACTATGAAATATGATATTATAGTATTATAAACCCGTACCGATATTCTATACACCATGAATATTGATATTATAGTATTATCAACCTGTACCAATGTCTATTAACCACCATGAATGATATTATAGTTTATACCGTACGTTTTTGTTCACCTGAATATAGTATATATGCTACCCTATTTTCACTATGAATATGATATTATAGGATTATAACCCGTACGATATCTATTACACCATGAATATGTTTATAGTATTATCAACCCGTACCAGCATGTCTATTACACCATGAATATGATATATTAGTATTATAACCCGTACCAAGTCTTATCAAATATATTAGTTATAACCACCGATATATACTACCCAGGATATTATAGTATATATAACCCTACCAGATATTCTATTGACACTATGAATATGATGATTAGTATTATAACCCGTTACCGATATTCTATGTACACCATGATATATATTGATAGTATTGATAACAACGTTACAGAATTTATTACACCTATGATATGATATGATAGTATTCATAACACACGTACCGTATTCTATTACATATGAATATATATATAGTAGTTTATACCCGTACCAAGGATTCTATACACCATGAATATGAGACTTCTAGTATTAGAACCCTACCGATATTCTATTCACCATGAATATGATATTATTATAGTATTAAACACGTACCATATGTCTATACACCATGAATAGATATTATAGTATATAACGGTCGTACCGATATTCTATCTACACTATGGAATATGTATTATAGTATTATAAACACCGAGAAGATTCTATACATATTGAATATTGATACCTCTAGAACTTTAACCTAGTAAATATGATTATAGTATATAACACGCATGAATTTATTACCATAGTATTATAACGCTTTAACCCGTACCGAGTTATTAACTATATATTAGTTAACGTTACGCATTTGACACTGATATTACATTAGTATTATAACCAGTACGATATTTATTACTACGATGATGATAGTATATGTATTATAACAATGTCCCGTATTTAGTACACTTGAATATGATATTATAGTTTATACCCGACCGATAATGATCTATACACTATGAATACTGAATATTATAGTATCATAACACGTACCGATATTCTATACACACTAGAATATGATATTATCTATTATAACCCAGTACAGATTCAGTACACTATGATATGATATTTATTAGTATATATAACGTATGTTACTCTAAGGAATTAGTATATACCCTGATTTTCTGACACATGATATGACTTATAAGTATCTATAACACCGTACAATATTCTATCACACTATTGGGTTGAAATGATTTATATAGCATATAACCGTCACCACTATTATTAACACTATTGAATATGATTATTATGGTATATAACAACCGTAGATATCTGATTACCACTATGAATATGATATGTATAGATTATAACCCGTACCGATTTTATTACACTTAAATTGAAAATTGATTTATTGTAATTATAACCCGTACCAATTTATATTACGCTATGCATATTATATTATAGTATGATTAACCGCGTACCGAGATCTATTTAATTCACCCCTGAATATATAGAGTATGATAACACGTGACAATTTCTATTACACCCTGAGATGATATTTTTTATAGTATTATAACCTGCTACAAGATCTTATACACATGATATATGATATTATAGTATTATAACCCGTACAGATATTTCTATTCACACCATGAGATGATATTATAGTATTATAACCTCCGATCTTACCCATAGATATTTTTATGTACGTACCATGTCTATAAATCAATATGAGATTATAGTATTATAACCGTACCAATTTTTTATTACAAACCATGACATATGCTATTTTACGTATTATCAAACCCGTACATATTCTATACCCATGACTATATTTATTCTAGTATTATAACCCGTACCGATATTTATTACACTATGAATATGATATTATAGTATAGTATAACCGTACCGATGATTTCATTACACCTATTGAATATGATAGTATAGTATTAACCCAGTACCGATATTCTATACACCAATATATAGTAGGACCTAATGTTCATTCACTATAATAGTATTTTCTAGTCATGATAACCCGTACGATATTCTGTACAACATGAATATGATTTATAGTACTTAGTAACACGTACCAATATCTATTACACATGAATATAGTTATAGTTATTATACCGTACGATATTCTATTACACATAATATGATGATTATAGTATTATAACCGTACCGTATTTATGTACACTATGAATATGATATTATAGTATTATAACCTGTACCAATATTTATTACCTTTAAACGTATCTGCTTGCGCTTGGGGTATGGGTTAGGGGAAGGGTTAAAAAAGAAGTAAAAAATAATCAATAGGTTAAGATCAAGATCTTGAAAACAAACCAGTTTAAAATGACACCCCCATATATTAAAGAAATTAAAACTTCAACCACTCACCGAAGAGGTCTTTCATTTCACCACTAGGGGTAATGCGGTTTACTCGTGCTCGTTTGATGCTTGCTTGGTCTGTTATAGTTCCAAACACCTCGGACAATAGGAATAAGGTTGCCAACAAACGTTTATATAGCAATAACAACAATAAAAGCACTAAAAAATACCTTGCAAGAAATGTCCATTAGCAGTTTGAAGTTGCACCGCTCTGCTATGGTGTGGCTCCCTTTAAGTCGTGCTTGTGATCGGTAGTTCCTACGCGTTTCGTGTTTAATCCCTTACAGCTTCATCAGGATAAAATTTGAAGTGTCTCTCTGGCTTTAAAATTAATCCGAGTGCAAAATACTTCAGTTCCGTAAAAGGAAGGGACATGTGTTCCATTGCTGTCGGTTTGTGTTTCACAGCATGCCAATCTTGGATTTTTTTTTTTTTTTTTTTTTTTTTTTGTGTGAAGGATTATTGGAGGAGAGAGGAGAGGGAAATTCTATGCTTGTGATGAAGCTTTGGTCCAGATTAGACACTCTGACCTTACAATACAAATGAAAAAAAGTATTGATAGAACGATCACCATTTAAAAATAAGTTAAAATGTGGCTAAAATTATTGAAAAAACGCTGATAAAAGCAATTATGATTACAAAAGTCGAGATGTTTTTAAAAATAGATATATTAAATAACCTTTTTTTTTTTTTTTTTGTTTTTATGATGATCGGACCTTTTCAGCAGGAAGCCATAAATCTATTTCCTTGTTGAGACCTTGGGTGCTAGGTGTGTCTAATTTAGCTAAAAAAATCCATTCTTTCTCCTTTTGGATAATGCTTCTGCTGTATATCTCCTTTTCCTTTTCGGGTGGTGTGTCTGCTATACCCGGAAAAAAGAGATAGTGTTGTTCTGTGGGCACGCATAAGTGGAGAAGGGGTTTTGGGAGTGGCGTGGGTCTTTTACTTTTTTTGAGGATGCCCTTTTGTATGTTTGGATCCTTGTTTTAGCTTTTCTGCCTGGGGGTCCATACATATTTGTTTGCCCATGACATTCTCATACTGGACCACATGGTGGCTATTGCACTGTAATAAAAGTTTCTTACCTTCGAAGTCTTCATGTGTGCTGGACGCTTTTAAAATCTTGTTCTTCCCCTATTTCTTTAGTGGTGTCACCCTAACACATTGTCCAAAGACGAAAAAGCCGTTTGATGATTACTAAGCCAGGTTTTTTGTGTTCGTGTTTTCTTCTTCGGGGCTAGGAACTAGATTGGTTCTTCAATGTTTTGGATTTTTTATAGATGATTGGTGGGTAATGGTATTATTGTATTAGAATGCTATCCTCATGGTTTCGAAGGATATTTTCCCTAATGCTGTTAACATTTCTTGCAATTGTCTTTATTTCTGTTGAATTGGGTATGAATGAGTGCATGGTTTACTTGTTTTGTTGTATTCTCAGAAGGTCTTAAAAGATCCTTCTTCCCCTTGGTTCGGTTTAGTTACTTTCTCTGACTGTGCTTTGTTCTGTTTTGTTACACCTTCACTAAGTTGTCATGTCGGAGAACTTTTCTTTAACAATTGTATTGCCAATCTCATTGGATTGAGTGTCATAGGCCTCAGATTTTGTGCAATTCTTTTCCTTATCATTTTATTGGTTTGGGCCCAGCGGTATATTGGATTATGTCCACAGTTTCTTGTTGGCAAACTATTCTAAAATATTTATGAGTCTGCGAAATTACTCCTTAAAAAAAAAAGGTCCCGATCATCATAAACAAAAAAAAAAAACAAAAAAAAAAACACACAAAAAAAAAAAAAAACAAGATGATTCTTTTATATAGCTATTTTTAAAAAAAAATGCTCGACTTTTTCTTTTTTTTTAATAATTATATTGCTTCTCTTAATCAGTTTTTTACAATACATTTTAACATCCATAACTTTTTAAAATGGTGGGCTACGTTCTTATACATACTTGTTTTCATATGTTCATTGTAAGGTAAGATGTCTTCTACAAGTTATAAATAGCAGGATTTCCCAATCATCCTCTCTTACACCAATAATCATGTCACAACCAAAAAAAAAAACAAAAAACAAAAAATCCAAGAGGGCTGTTGGAACACAAAAGACAGCAAATGGAACACAAATGTCACTCCTGTTACAGAAACAGGAAGGAGTTTGAATCATGATTTTAAAGCCAGAGGAGGACACTTCAAATTTTATCCCTGATTGAAGTGTAAGGATTTAAAAACGCGAAACGCGTAGGAACATACCTAACCAAGCCACGACTTAAAGGGGACACACACATAGCAGAGAGGCCGTTGCAACTTCAAAAACTTGTAAGGGACCCTTTTCTGATCTGCAAGGTTTTTTAGTGCTTTTTATTGTTTTTCCCCCTTTAATTTGCTATTCAATTAAACGTGTGTGTGGCAAACTTCTAGTCCGCGTTGTGCCGAGTTTGGGAACTATACAGACCCAACCACACATAAGAACAGCACAGAGGTAAAGGCCTGCTTCTTACCATCTAGTGCTCGTGGGCCATCGACACCCACTACCCCCCCCCCCCGTGCGTGGTGCACTGACCAACCCCCGTTTTATTTCCCCCTCCCCACCCCTCCAATATATGGAATCCCTTTTGAGTGTAACTTTTTTCAACCTGGTTGTCTTACAGAGCTCCTGATTCCGTAACCCCTATTTATTAGTTCCTTTATTTCTTGTTTTAAACCCCTTCCACTACACACTACCCCAACAGCGCAAGAAGACTACTTTTAAAGATTTTTAAACAATTCGTGGACAACCTTGCAGTGCAGCCACCCATACTTAAGCGAGACCAGCGTCCCTACCCACCCATAGCGCGCAAGTAACCCCAATATACTTTATTCATAATACCACTCATACCCAGTCCACGGGTATCTACTTCAAGCTGCACATGGAGCGTGAAACGGGAAACTGAGAAATATGTTTAAAACACCCCGGTTTATAATCATGGAAAATACGGAAATACCAAACAGGAACCAAAATATTAGGTCACTCTATATGAATTAGAAAAAATGGACTATTAAACGGCAACACGAAAAATGGGGTGGGATCAAAAAACATGCGCCAAATAGGTGGAAATTAACTTAGTCCGAGAGGATTAGACTAAGAAAATCACCAGCAATCTATCACACACTAAACAAGTAGTTTCGTCCTTGATGAAATGGTATGAAACGTTGGAACAACTGTTCTCTTAAACTATATGGGAATTACTCATTCACGAAAACCATGCGGAGGACTTACCAACTAAGCAATAAACAAAATCTCGGGACTAAAGAAAAAATCACATCCACACAATGAGTGTACTAACGGCGAATCATGTGAGAAACAACTATACGAGAAACTAGAGATGAAACAAAGAACAGAGCTATACAAGTAAAAAACAAAACAAGCTTGCCAGAGATAGAACGGACTATGAAAATACGGTTTAAACATATATATTTGGCCATTCCCCAACAACAAGAAGCACAACGTCAAACCATACTACTAACCAAAACATACTAATAACAAGAACTCCATACAGTACTCCCCCCCATCTTTCCAGCAGCCACCTATCTTTCCCCCTCCCCTTCATCCGCCTCATCCACCTACAGGCCCAAGCCACCCCGCATCAGCACGAACAAATGAAACCATCATAATGCAATTCTACGACCAAATCAACCCAGACTACACCAGCATCTATCCCTTCACAGGGGAGGACCACAAAAAGTCCACACACTGCCACCCCAACAGCTACTTACGTCTTTGTTTTAGCCCATCCCCGGCAAACATACAAGAACCGCTGGAACCCCCGCACCACGCTTTTCTCCCCCCTCAATCCCTCCTACCCCCATCGTCTCCAACCTTCCCTCGCACCGTCACACCAGATTTTTATAGCGGACCCGAGAAGCCGAAACGAGAGTTTGTACCTCTGCTCCCCGGGGTGTAACACACTATTCAAAAGACGGTACAGTACATTTTTATCACCCATAATTATTACGTGTTCATTCTAGTTTACTTGGCTAGTAGTATAAGACCTTGCAATGTGAGTTTTCATCTCCTGTTTTCACTGGACCTTACCATAACAGCCCCACTCGACCACATGTCTCAGGCTCTTACGCGACTCTTCCTACGTATCCACACTCGAGTTCCCATATATTATTTTCTAAACCTCCACCCCTTTTTACCCTCAGTCCGGAACCCACACTTCAACCCCTTTCCGCCACCTTTTGCCGCAACCCTTCACAAATTTTAAACGTCCATTTATTCGATGTCCATAGCTAAACAAGCAAAACGACCTCCCACCCTAGCGTTCTCACTAATCTCTTATGAGTTTAATGCATTAGGAGTCAATTCAGACATACAGATTGAGGGAGTAAATCCCAAATGTTATCCACTCCAATCTAACGGAACGTTTATCACCACTGGGAAAGCACATAGGGTGTGGAATAAGTAGCATAATACAATGCAATATCAACCACCCAACATAATAGTAAGCTCCCACACCCCACAGGCAACGGCCACAGCCCCTCAAAGACATCGCACCCAACCGATGATTCCACATCACACCTCCCTACACATCACACACCCAGATCGCCACCACCGGGCACCCCCCCCCCGCACGCGCCGGGCCCCCCACCGTACGCCCCCTCCCCGGATTTCCTCCTGAACAGACACAACGCGGCGCACCCACCTACCTCCTATAACCCAGCGACTCCCAGCCACCGACACCCGGGACCATTCCTGCCCCTTTCTCCCATCTCCCCCCTTCCCCCCCCGCCCCGACGACAACAGAACCACCCCTAGGCCACCTAGATGGGACCCCCAACCAAGAAACTCACCAGGTTCGGCTTCTCCAAAGAACCGCCCCCAGAACCAGACCCCCTACTAGACCCCCCCCCCCCCCGATCCACCCCCCGCATGGAAATCATCCCCCTAATGCAACAACTGGGAAAACAGGGAAGCCCCCACCCCAATACTTGAAACCAACATGAAACCAATGTTTAATTACGTTAACCCAAATAAACCACCACGAATTGCAACGTCAACAACACCTACCAAAAAATCCACAAAACCTTCAAAAACCCTCCCACGACGGCCAAAATTTCACCGGACCTAGGTTCTCTTACAGCAACTTTTCACCAATACACATGATAAAATACTCAAACAATAATGTGTCTCCAAACCCATCGTATACAAGAGACTCCACAGATTATAATCATAATAAGTTTCAAAAACCAATAAGCTGGCAAGGACAACTACATTTGGCGTGTTTTGCCAGTCATAGAGTGTGCCCCTATACACTAATCATTAAAACACAAAGATGGAGTAAAGGCAGTACTAAAACGTGAGTCACATGTGAGACTATCGAACTTACCTTAATACAAAGAGGAACTCAATACATAGACAGGCATCCAATTATACTGTGACCCACAACTACTTCCTTGTTTCAGTGGCAATACATACTACAAACTCAAGGTACGGCGATGGGGTACTCGTTTTGCTCCTAGCTATGCCAATCTATTTCATATCTGAATGGGAAAAGAGATGATATACACCAAGCAATTTGCCAAAGGAAAAGTATTGTTTTTGGAAAAGATTTATAGATGTGAGTATATGTATATATGGAAAGGCCAGCAGGACAAATAGAAGATTTCTTGTATGGATAAACACTAAAAAATAAAACAGCAGTCAAACACTCTATAGCAAAGAACAAAATTATATTTTGGATCGGAATTGTTCATATGAGGACAAGGTGATTAAATCTCGCACTTACTACAAACCAGTTAGATCCAACTCATTATATATTAGGAAATAGTTGCCACAAGAAGAAAGAGCTGGTATCAAATTACACCCCAAAACCAAATAAAAAGGATAAGGGGAAGAATTGCACAAAAATGGAGGACCTATGACCTCAATCAAGTGAGCTTGTAAATATAAATTTAGAGGAAAAGGGTCTACCCAGAGACACGGACTTAGTGAAGTATACAACAAGACATCAGAGAAATTAGACCGACAAGACTTTGAAGACTTCTGAGAATACCAACAAACAAAAGTAACTAATGCAAACCTACCATTCACTCCCAATCAACAGAAATACAAGACAATTCAAGGAAAATGTAGTAAACAAGCATTGGAAATACCTCTTAAAAATGATAACCATTCTAAATAAAAAATAATACCAGATAGCCACAAATCTCTATAAAAAATCCAAAAACATGAGAGACCATCTGAGTTCCTACCACCTAAAAGAAAAACACATCAAACAAAAAACCTGGCATAAGTATCATCCAAACGGGCTTTTCGGTCTGTGGACAATGTGGTTCTGACGAGGTGTGTAAACACACTACGAAAGGAAGAACAAAGATGTTTAAAAGGCTCAGCACAAAGAAGGAATTCGAAGTATAAGAAACTTTATACATGCATAGCCACCTAATGTGGGTAACATTATAAGAATGTACATGCGGGAAAACACACTATGTAGGACGCCACAGGCAGAACAACTAAAAACAAGGATCCGAGAACATACAAATGGCACATCCTCAAAAAAAAAGTTAAGACCACCAACTCCCAAAACATTCTCCTATGCTGCCCACAGACGAACACTATCCTCTTTTTTCGGTATAGACAGTTAAACCCCGAAAGGAAAGGAGAGATATACAGGCAGCATACCAGAAAGGAGACAGAATGGATTTAAATTAGACACCCATAGCACCCAAAGGTCCCAACAAGGAATAGATTTATTGGAGCTTCCTCTAAAAAGTCCCGATCATCATAAAAAAAAAAAAAAAAAAAAAAAAAAAAAAAAAAAAAAAAAAAAAAAGATTATGATATATACTCTTTTTTTAAAACATCGACTTTTTTACAAATAATTATAGTGTTTTAATCAGTTTTTTACAATATAGTTACCATCATTGTAACGTTTTTAACTGGTATCGTGTCTATCATACTTTTTTTGATTATGTTATTGTAGGTCAGTTATCTCACCAAGCTATACACAAGAGAGAGTTCCCAGTCATCCTCTCTACCAATAATCCTTGCAAACAAAAAAAAAAAAAAAAAAAAAAAATATAAAAAAAAAATCCAGATGGCGGCTGGAACAAACAGACAGCAAAATGGAACACAAATGTCACTCCTGTTTACAGGAAACAGGAGTAGTTGAATCATGATTTTAAAGCAAGCAGAGAGAGACACTTCAATTTTAGCCCTGCTGAAGCTGTAAGGTTATAAAACGCGAAACGAGTAGGAACTACCTCACAAGCCACAGATTAAAGGGGCCCACCAGCAGAGACGGTGCAACTCAAAAAACTGCTAATGGACCTTTTTTGCAGTTTTTAGGACTTTTTATTGTGTTTTGAAGTTGCATATAATAAAGTTTGTTGGCACCTATTCCTGTGTGCAGAGGTTTTTGGGGAAACTATACAGACCAAGCAAAGCATCAGACAGCACAAGGTATAAAGCGTGAATTACCCACTAGTGGTGGAGTAGACCCAAGGAGTGTTGTGAATTTTTTAATTTAATATGGAAAGGTTCTATTTAAATGGTGGGTTACAGATCTTTGATTTAACCTATTATTATTTTGACTTCTTGCTTGAAACGTACCCTCACCCCAATACCCCAAAGCGCAAAGCAAGAACTTTTAAAGATTGTTATAAACAATCAGGGACAAAACTTGCAGTGCAGCCACCCTACTGAAAGGGACATTCCCTACCACCACCATAGCGCGGAAGTACCCATCTACCAAAATTCTATACACCATGACTGATATGATAGTAGGATAGATAACCGTACCATATTTCTCTTACACTATGGAATATGATATTTTATCGGCTATGTATAACCCGTACCCATATTATATTATACATGAATCTATAGTATAGATTATAACCCGTTACGATATTCTATTACACCATGGATAGGATATTTATAGTATATAACTGCCGTTACCAATTATTCTATTACACAGAATATTGGGATATTATAGTATTATAACCCGTTACCAGATTATTCTATTAACATGATTAGATTATAGTATTACAACCCGTACCGATATTCTATATCACCTATGGAATATGGATAGTATAGTATATAACCCGTATCACGAGTATTCTGAACACTAGAATATGGATTTATAATATTTATAACCGTACGATATTCTATATCACCGATGAAATCTGATATTATAGGTATTATAACGGTCCCAAATATTGTATACACCATGAATATGATATTATAGCTCATTTAACGCGTACCTATTTCTATTACACCATGAAATGCGATATTATAGTGATATAAACGTACCCGATATCTCTATACCCATGACTATGAGTATTGATAGTTATATTCCCACCTAGGCCCTACCAATTCTATTACACTACTGAGATATTGATTAGTTATAGTATTATAAGCGTCCAGTCTATTACACCAGAAATAATATACCTTCATACACACTATGAATATGAATTATAGTATTATAACCGCGTAACGATATTCTATATCACATTAAAATATATTAGAGTATTTAAGCGTGACCAATTATTCTATTCACCAAGGATATGATAAATTATATATTATAACACGTCCAATATTCTATTACACCATGATATATTATAGTATTATAAAGTACCACTATTCTATTACAACACATGAAATATGATATTATATTATAACCCGTACCAATATTCTATTTACACCATAGAAATATAATTATAAGTCAAGTCTATACAACTAGATTAAGATTTACACGTACCCGAATATTCTATTACACCATGAATAGGATATTATAGTATTAGAACAGTATCAACTATTCTAACATATGAACTATATTTACTAGTATTATAAACACGTAACAATATTTATTACACACTATGAATATATTATAGTATTATTAAACCCCGTACCACATATTCTAGTTACACCAGAAATGATATTATAGTATATAACCCTACCGATATTCTGTTACATATGAATACGAATATTATAGTATTATAACCCAAACGAATGTCTATGGTACATATGAAATATGATAGTATAGTATATAGAACCGCGTAACCAATTCGTATTACACTCTGGAATATGATGTATAGATTATAAACCAGTACCGATATTCTATTTACACCATTGTGACTATTGAGTATGTATTATAACCCTGTACCGATATTCATTACACTATGCAATGATATTATCAGTATTATAACTCCATACCGATATTCTATTTACACCATGAATTATGACTATTATAGTATTAAAACCGTACCGAATTCATTTAAACCAGTGCATATGTATAGTGTAGTATTTAAACAATACCGATATTCGATTAACCATGATATATAAGTATAGTATTATAACTATTGTACCGATATTCTATACCACAGAATATGACAATATATAGTATTATAACCCGTACCGAATTCATATTACACCATGAATATAGTATTATATGTATAACCGTATACCGATATTTATTACACACTATGATATATGATTTATTATAGTTTTATAACACGTACAATATTTATATTACCACGATGAATATGATTTTTCAGTCATTATAAACCCGACCGATATTATTACTAGCCATGAATATAGTCATAGTAATTATAAACCTGTATCCGATATTCATACACTATGAATATGATATTATAGTATTATAACCGATACCGAATAATATTCTATTACACATGAAATGCTATTATAGTATTAAACCTGTACCAATGGTTCATATTACACTCTGAATATGATATTATATGTATTATAAACCCGTACGATATTTATTACACCATGAATATATTATAGTATTATAACAGTACCAAGATTCTATTACACCATGAATATGATATTATATATTATTAACCCGTACCGATATTCTATTACACCATGAAATATTATAGTATTATAACACGTACAATATTCTATTACACCATGAATATGATTATAGATTATAACCGTACCGACTATTCTATTAACACTATGAATATGAGATTATAGTATTATACCCGTACCAAATATTATATTACACCATGAATATGAATTATAGTAGATAACGTACCGATATTCTATTACACCATGAATATGATATTATAGTAATCTTACCCTGTACCCAATGTATATTTACCCATGGAATATGATATTATAGTATTATAACCCGTCCCGATATTCTATGACACTATGAAATGATATTTAGTATTATAACGGGTACAGATTTCTCTATTACCTATGAAGATGATATTATAGTATTATAACAACATAACCGATAATTCTATGACACTATGATATGATATTATAGTAGATAACCACATACCGATATTCTATACACAGGAATTTATTTAGTATTATAACAACGTTACCGATATTCTATTTACACTATGATATGATATTATAGTATTATAACACGTACCGATATTCTATTACACCATGAATATAGTATAGTATTATAACCTGTACCGATATTCTATTACACTATGAATATGATATTATAGTATTATAACCCGTACCGATATTCTATTACACCATGAATATAGTATAGTATTATAACCCGTACCGATATTCTATTACACTATGAATACGATATTATAGTATTATAACCCGTACTGATATTCTATTACACTATAAATATGATATTATAGTATTATAACGCGTACCAATATTCTATTACACTATGAATACGATATTATAGTATTATAACCCGTACCAATGTTCTATTACACTATGAATATGATATTATAGTATTATAACACGTACCAATATTCTATTACACCATGAATATGATATTATAGTATTATAACACGTACCAATATTCTATTACACCATGAATATATTATTATAGTATTATAACACGTACCAATATTCTATTACACCATGAATATGATATTATAGTATTAAGAACACGTTCATTATACCAATATTCTATTACACTATGAATATATTATAGTATTATAAACCGTACCGATATATCTATTACACTATGAATTATAGTTTATAGTATTTAACCCGTACCGATATTCTATTACACCATGAATATGATATTATAGTATATAACACCGTACCGATATCTTTTTACCACTATGAATTACGATATTATAGTATTATAACCCAACCGATATTCTATTACACCTATGAATATGATAGTATAGTATTATAAACCCGTACCAATATTCTATTACACATGAATATGATTAAGTATAGTATTATAACACCGTACCGATTATTTTATTACACCATGAATATAGTATAGTATTATAAACGTACCGATATTCTATTACACTATGGGAATATGATATTATAGTATTATAACCCGTACGATATTCTATTACACCATGAATATGATATATAGTATTATAAACCGTACCGATATCTATTAAACCATGAATAGATATTATAGTATTATAAACATACCATATTTATTACACCAGAATATATATAGTATTTATAACCGTACCGATATTCTATTACACTATGAATATGATATTATAGTATTATAAACCCGTACCATATTCTATACACCATGGAATATAATAGTATTATAAACCAGTACAGATATTCTATTACACCATGAATATGATATTATAGTATTATAAAACAAGTACCCCATATTCTATTACACCATGAAATGATTTATAGTATTATAACACAGTACATATTCTATTACACCTAGATATATAGTATAGTATTATAACCGTACCGATATTCATATACACTATGAATATGATATAAGTATTATTATAACCGTACCGATATTCTATTACACCATGAATATATTATAGTATTATAACCTATGTACCTTAATTATCTATACATATGAATATGATATTATAGTATTATAACCCGTACCGATATTCAGATTACACCATGAATATATTATAGTATTATAACAACGTACCAAATTCTATTACACATGGAATGATATATAGTATTATAACCCGTTACCGATATTCTATACACCATGATATATTATAGTATTATAACACGTACCAATATTCTTTACAACCATGATATGATATTATGTATTATTAAACCCGTACCGAATACTTATATTACCTATGATATGATATTATAGTATTAAACACGTACTATATATTCATACACCATGAAATATGATATTATAGTATTATAACCGTACCGATATTCATTACACTATGAATATGATATTATAGTGATTATCTTAACCCTGGTACCACATTTCTATTACACCAAATATGATATTATAGTATTATAAACCCGTACAGATATTCTATTACACTATGAATATGATATTATAGATTTATAACTTGTACCGATATCTATTTACACATGAATATGATATTATAGTATTAAACACGTACCGATATTCTATTACACATGAATATGATATTATAGTATTATAACACGTAACAATATTCTTATTACACCATGAATATATTATAGTATTATAACCGTACCCGATATTCTATTAACATAGAATATGATATTATAGTATTATAACCCGTACCGATATTCTTATACACTATGAATATATGATATTATAGTATTATAACCGTACCGATATTCATTTACAACCTGATAGATTATTATAGTATTATAAACCCGTACCGATTTCTATTACACCATGAATATGATATTATAGTATTATAACCGTACCGATATTCTATTACACTATGAATATGATATTATAGTATTATAACCCGATACCGATATTCTATTACACTGAAATGATAGTATAGTATTATAACAGTACCTATTCTATTACACCATGCAATATGATATTATAGTATTATAACCCGTTACCGATATTCTATACACTATGAATAGATATTATAGTATTAATAACTATCCAATATTCTATACACTATGAATATGATATTATAGTATTATAACCGTACCATATTCTATTACACTCTGAATTGACTAGTATAATTTAGAAACCACATTACCGATATTCCTATTACACCATGAATATGATATTATAGTATTTAACCGTACCATATTCTATTACACTATGATATGATATTATAGTAATTATAACCCGTACCAGATATTCTATTACACCATGAATATGATATTATAGTATTATAACCCGTACCGATATTCTATTACACTATGAATATGATATTATAGTATTATAACCCGTACCAATATTCTATTATACCATGAATATATTATAGTATTATAACCCGTACCGATATTCTATTACACCATGTATATGATATTATAGTATTATAACCCGTACCAATATTCTATTACACCATGAATATGATATTATAGTATTATAACCCGTACCGATATTCTATTACACCATGAATATATTATAGTATTACAACCCGTACCGATATTCTATTACACTATGAATATGATATTATAGTATTATAACCCGTACCGATATTCTATTACACTATGAATATGATATATTATAGTATTATAACCCGTACCGATATTCTATTACACCATGAATATGATATTATAGTATTATAACCTGTACCAATGTTCTATTACGCTATGAATATTATATTATAGTAACGTTCTCCCCTACCCCATGTTCCATACAACCCTATTGGCAGTTGGCATTTAATTTGATTCTGTAGTATATCCATTCGGTAGAACATCCATTAAGTAGACTGGTTATTTCCAACCATAATGGCCATGTTTGAGATGGGCGCCTTGTTTAGGGCAGTGGCGCCATCTGTTTGAGATTATAATGCAAAGAACCAGCTCTGCCCACTTCCCATTAGAGTCAATGGCATCTAGCAGTGCAGATCTTTTGTGATTCCAAGCCAATACCCTACCCTATGTGTTCCATCCAACTTGATTCCCATTGACTGCAATTGGAAGCAATTTGCAATGGCTCTGGGTATTTAGTCTGTTGTGCCGTGGACCCTGACAATGTGTTTGTACTGAGACTCTAAGCCGCCCCATTGCATGTCCTCAATCTCTTTGTGCTTTAATGCTGTTAACCTGCAGATGTTGAGAGCTTTGTGTGACTGTCCCCGCCCAGTGCGCCACCTTTTCCCTTTTCGCCTCGCAGAGCGTATGGCTTCCAGCATTGTCTCTGTTTCCGTGTTTCGCTGACCATTTCTTATTTCTTGTTGGGTTCTTCCATGTACAAATATTACTGCTTTGTTTTCTTTCTGTTTGTTTTGTTCGTTCCTGTGTTCGCCTCATTCTCTGCCCCCTTCATCGAGTCCAGCGGAGATGAGGTGTCGCCTCAGTGGTCGGATTCCTGTTACAACTATCCTTCCCCTGAAGAAGACAGGACCCTACCCTCCCACCTATGTCAACAACACCCTACCCTCCATCCTCACCCTCCAAAAGCACCTCCAGCTGCCAAACCTGATGCCCCTTCTGGCTATCGGTGGGCTGGCTACAGCCAAACCTTGCCTCCTTCCCCGCCAAAGCTAGACATTAACTCCAACCCCAAGCCCTGCTTTCTGCACCTTGCAAAGCAGAGCTCCCTAAATGAACCCCAAGCTTCCGAACCCAACGTCTCTCCGATCTACATCAAAACTCCGCTCATTGTCACCAAACCTGACCCATCCGTCACCTCCATTCTTCCCACAATGTCACCCCCATGGCTCAGCTGTACCTGTGCTCGAGACAAGGGAACCAAGCTCACTAGGTAATTAAAAAGCTTTGCTGTTTGTAAAAGTCTGGAAGGCTTTATCATTGTAACAAAGTAAAATGAAGACGTTCGCTTTAAATCTGATAGACATGACCCTATCTAGCCAATAGCTGTGTTTGTCACCCCTGAAATCAGCAGCATTGTGGAGAAATCATATATTATTGTACAGGTTTGTGTCATTTCCCGATTTCTGCAGCTCTCCTACTAGGGGAGTAGCCATTGGTTTTCAGTCTTGATTACAGAAAGGGCATGGGAAAGTCACCCAGTAGTTCCTTTACAGTTCTGGAAGGGGCAGAGATTGAGGAAGTAGATAATTCACTGAGCATGTGTGAGTGTCCAAGGCACACACTGGTAGGAGGGATTCAAAACTCAGGAACAGCCAGAGACCTGTAGTTCTCCAAACTGCTATTGAATTGAGAGGTGAGAGTTGCAGCTATTTGTAAGATGTGATATTTACAATCCATACTGGTTTATTGATATTTCAGCTTTAATTCTTATTTTAAGGAGTAAGGGTTTATCAATTGTAACAATTAATAGATCAATGTCTCAACATTAACTGTTTAAAGGCAAAATTGTGTAATATAGCTCTTAATAAAAAGATGATTGGATGCTGTAATTATATTATAATTCCCATTACTGTTCCATCCAGTTTATCAAAGAAGGAACATCTACTGGATACTACCGTAATATGGTTTTTTTTTTAAATTTCAGGAAATAGACTTTTTTATCCTCCCAGACAAAATCTTTCAAACCTTTTAAACAAACCTAGGTTGATAACTCTAGTTGTTGTGCACCCAAGGTTATAGGCTTGTAAAGTATAACTTCGACATACAGAACATGCATTATCTTCTATAAAGCTACCATTCTCTGTGTTTTCCTCTGTCTGTGGACACTATAAAGGGGATAAATGTTACTTTTCAGACTTGTGGTTAGCTGCCATATCTAAATGTGTCAGTCAGTAGAAATCCACTATTGTGTGTCTGCATTGGGATTGTGTAATACAGAGATGGAAGTTGCTGTAACCAAATGTGACTGATCATGATCATTTCTATGTTGTATTTTTCAGTTCATTGAAAGCAAAAGAACTTTCTCCCGTATCTGGTCCAAAGGGGAGTCCGAGTACTGGTAATGTGGCATCTGCATGCGGGATGGGACTGAGTCAACTGTCCACGGAGCAAAGTCCACATTCCCTTAGAAAAGGTATGGAAGTGTACATGGAATGATCTGGATTCCTTCACCAGTCATCTTTAAAGGGAAAGTTGAACCAGAAATGATATCCAGGCAGCAAATGTACTTTGTGTAAACTGTGTTACAATGTAGTATTATATATCAGAGGAGGTTTGTACATAGACACACAATACCTCCAACAACATGTACATCACATGTATCAACATGAACCCCTTTCTTCATTCCTTCTATCAGGGATGTGGCCAATGAGTGTTTGTTCACCCATTACCCATCCTCAGCCAATCCAGTTCTAGGTAACGTAGTGTCTGTAATCCCATGTGCTTCTCTCTATACGTAGAAAGAACGATAAACATTATTCTTTCCAACTCCACAACTCCCCTTTCTCTTGTGTTTTATTTTCACAGTATCCAAGAAACTTGCGCCGGTTCCGCCCAAGATTACGTACAACCAATCGGGAACAATGTCCGACCAGTCCACCGGTCAACCTTCTCCTGTTAGTCTTTCCCCAACGCCTCCCAGCACTCCATCTCCTTATGGACTTAATTACCAGGGTTCTTTAGCTGTTACTCCCAACCTGTCCTCACCTCCACCACTGACCAGCACTTTAAACAAGTCCCGTCCCTTGCCAAAACCAAGACAGAGACCTTCTCTCCCCCCTCCTCAGCCTCCAACCTCAAGTCAATCTGCTTCCAGCCCTCAGTCTACAGAGAACAGCATTCTAGATGGTCTCTCTCCAGGAGAAAGTATGTCTACAGGTACGAATTCCTTCTATGTTAGGTCTTCATTCATAATGTGTCTGTCAATGTTAAATAATATTGCAGAAGACTGGACCAGAAGATGTACTCCAGGATGCAAAAACAATATATGCGTTTCTATGTAGTTAGGCGTTTTCATCTGTTTTTAGGGTACATAACTATGTGCCCCCTAAAAGGATTCTGGGAATTGTGTTTCAGCAAAGTGTGGCGTGAAGCT
This sequence comes from Hymenochirus boettgeri, assembly GCA_019447015.1. Classification (NCBI taxonomy): domain Eukaryota; kingdom Metazoa; phylum Chordata; class Amphibia; order Anura; family Pipidae; genus Hymenochirus; species Hymenochirus boettgeri. The sequence goes on from JAACNH010002130.1 coordinate 45,125, forward strand.
GATCCAAACGATTCCTGTAAAGTTGTCATTGAGATTGTGTTAGGAACTCTACACTCCATAATATACAACATTAGACTTTACAGAATGTAACTATTAAGGGCCAGAAATTGGCTACAGTCCTCCATCTGTATCTGTCGTGAAAACAGGTAGTCCATTTTCTATTGATTTCTATGGGATGTTTGCTTCTAACATTCCTTTAATTTCATTTTCTATAAATGCAGATGTTATATAGCAGGACAACTGTATACTGCACTTCATAATGTAACTGACATACCACTGTATGACAGGTCTACTGTATCACTGTATGACAGGTCTACTGTATCACTGTATGACAAGTCTACTGTATCACTGTATGACAAGTCTACTGTATAACTGTATGGCAAGTCTACTGTACCACTGTATGACAAGTTTACTGTATCACTGTATGGCAAGTCTACTGTATCACTGTATGATAGGTCTACTGTATCACTGTATGACAGGTCTAGTGTATCACTGTATGACAAGTCTACTGTATCACTGTATGACAAGTCTACTGTATCACTGTATGACAAGTCTACTGTATAACTGTATGACAGGTCTACTGTATCACTGTATGATAGGTCTACTGTACCACTGTAGGGCAAGTCTACTTTACCACTGTATGACAAGTCTACTGTATCACTGTATGATAGGTCTACTGTATCACTGTATGACAGGTCTAGTGTATCACTGTATGACAAGTCTACTGTATCACTGTATGACAAGTCTACTGTATCACTGTATGACAAGTCTACTGTATCACTGTATGACAAGTCTACTGTATCACTGTATGACAGGTCTACTGTATCACTGTATGACAGGTCTACTGTATCACTGTATGACAAGTCTACTGTATCACTGTATGACAGGTTCTATGGATGTTTGCTTCTAACATTCCTTTAATTTCATTTTCTATAAATGCATGTTATATAGCAGGACAACTGTACTGCACTTCATAATGTAACTGACATACCAGTATGACGGTCTACTGTATCACTGTGTATGCACAGATTCTACTGTATCACTGTATGACAAGTCTACTGTATCACTGTATACAAGTCTACTGTACC
>JAACNH010002131.1:0-46204 GCA_019447015.1 Hymenochirus boettgeri
ATATTTACTCGCATATAGATATAATAGACATTTTACTTGTGGATTTGAGAATTCGATATTTACTTGCGTATAGGTATAATAGACATTTTACTCACGAAATCGATATTCGATATTTACTCGCACATAGATATAATAGACATTTTACTTGCGGATTCGAGAATTTGATATTTACTCGCGCATAGATATAATAGACATTTTACTTGTGGATTCGAGAATTCGATATTTAATCACGTATAGGTATAATAGACATTGTACTCACGGATTCGAGAATTCGAATTTATCGCGTATAGGTATAATAGGACATTTTACTCATGGATTCGAGAATTCGATATTTACTCGCGTATAGGTATAATAGACATTTACTCACGGATTCGAGAATTCGATATACTCGCGTATAGGTATAATAGACATTTTACTCGCGATTCGAGAATTCGATATTTACTTGCGCATTGGAATAATAGATATTTTACTCGCGGATTCGATAATTGATATTTATTCGCATATAGGTATAATAGACATTTAATTGCAGATTCATATTCGATATTACTCGCATATAGATATAAATAGACATTTACTCATTGGAATCGAGAATTGATATTTACTCGCGTATAGGTATATAGACATTTTACTCACCGGATTTGAGAATTTGATATTACTCGCGTATAGGTTAATAGACATTTTACTCGTGGATTCGCGAATTCGTATTTACTCACGTATAGGTATAATAGACGTTTTACTTGCGGATTCTGTATTCAATATTACTCCCTATAGATATAATAGACATTTACTAGTGGACTCGAGAATTCGATATTTAATCGCGTATAGGTATGATAGACATTTTACTCACGGATTCGAGAATTCGATATTTATCGCGTATAGGTATAATAGACATTTTACTCATGGATTAGAGAATTCGTTATTTACTCGGATAGTATAAGAGACATTTTACTCATGGATCGAGAATTCGATATTTAGTCGCATATAGGTATAATAGACATTTTACACTCACGGATTCGAAAATTCAATATTTACTCGCTTATAGGTATAATGACATTTTAATCGCGGATTCTAGAGAATTCGATATTTACTTGCACATTGGAATAATAGACATTTTACTCGCGCGATTCGATATTCGATATTTATTCGCGTATAGGTATAATAGACATTTTACTTGCGATTAATATTCATATTTACTCGCATATAGATATAATAGCATTTTACTCGTGGATTCGAGAATCGATATTTACTCACGTATAGATATAATAGACATTTTACTTGCGATTCGAGAATTCGTACTTATCGCGTATAGGTATAATAGACATTTTACTCACGGATTCGGAATTCGATATTTACTTGCGCTATAGGTATAATAGACATTTTACTCAGGGATTCGAGAATTCGATATTTACTCGCGTATAGGTATAATAGACCTTTTACTCCTGGATTCGAGAATTCGATATTTAATCGCGGTATAGTATATAGACATTTTACTCACGGATTCGAGAATTCGATATTTACTCGCGTATAGGTGTAATAGACATTTTACTCGCGGATTCAGGAATTCGATATTTACTTGCGCATTGGAATAATAGACATTTTACTCGCGGATTCGATAATTCGATATTTATTCACGTATAGGTATAATAGACATTTTACTGCAGATTCGAGAATTCGATATTACTCGTATAGGTATAATAGACGTTTTTACTTGCGGATTCGTTTCGTATTACTCCCTAAGATATAATAGACATTTTACTAGTGGACTCGAGAATTCGTATTTAATCGCGTATGGTATGATAGACATTTTACTCACTGATTCGAGAATTCGATATTTACTCGCATATAGATATAATAGACATTTTACTTGTGGATTCGAGAATTCGATATTTACTCCGTTAGGTATAATAGACCTTTTACTTGTGGATTCGAGAATTCGATATTTGTTGCGTATAGGTATAAAGACATTTTACTTGCGGATTAGTATTCGATATTTACTCGCATTAGATATAATAGACATTTTACTGTGGATTTGAGAATTGATATTTACTCTCGCGTAGAGTATAATAGACATTTTACTCAGGGATTCGAGAATTCGATATTTACTCGCGTATAGGTATTAATAGACATTTTACTCAGGATTCGAGGATTCGATATTTACTCGCGTATAGGTATAATAGACATTTTACTCACGGATTCGAGAATTCGATATTACTCGCGTATAGGTGTAATGACATTTTACTCGGGATTAAAGAATTCGATATTTACTTGCGCATTGGAATAATAGACATTTTACTCGCGGATTCGATAATTCGTATTTATTCACGTATGGTATAGGTATATAGACATTTTACTTGCAGATTCGAGATAGATATATACTCACGTATAGGTATAATAGACGTTTTTACTTCGGATTCAGTATTCGATATTTACTCCCATATAGGATATATAGACATTTTACTAGTGGACTCGAGAATTCGATATTTAATCGCGTATAGGATAGATAGACATTTACTCACTGATTCGAGAATTCGATATTTACTCGCTATAGATTATAATAGACTTTTACTGTGGATTCGAGAATTCGATATTTACTCGCGTATAGGTTATAATAGACATTTACTTGGGATTCGAGAATTCGATATTTGTTCGCGTATAGGTATAATAGACATTTACTTCGGATTTAGTATTCGATATTTACTCGCATATAGATGATAAATAGGAAATGTTACTTGTGGATTTGAGAATTCGATATTTACTCGCGTATAGGTATAATAGACATTTTACTCACGAAATCGATATTCGATATTTACTCGCACATAGATATAATAGACATTTTACTTGCGGATTCGAGAATTTGATATTTACTCGCGTATAGGTATAATAGACATTTTACTTGCGGATTCGAGAATTCAATATTTACTCGCAAATGGGTATAATAGACGTTTTACTTGCGGATTCAGTATTCGATATTTACTCGCATATAGATATAATAGACATTTTACTTGTGGATTCGAGAATTCAATATTTATTCGCGAATAGGTATAATAGACATTTTACTAGTGGATTTGGTATTTACTCGCATATAGGTGTAATAGACATTTTACTCACGGATTCGATATTCGATATTTACTCGCGCATAGATATCATAGACATTTTACTCACGGATTCAAGAATTCGATATTTACTCGCGTATAGGCATAATAGACATTTACGGATTTGGGAATTCGAAATTTAAGCGTGTATAGGTATAATAGACATTTTACTCACGGATTCGATATTTACTCACGTATAGGTATCATAGACATTTTACGTGCGCATTCGATAATTTGATATTTACTCGCGGATTGGTATAATAGACATTTTACTCGCATATTCGCATGCCTTGAAAGTTCGAACATTCAATAATTATCAAAGTCCGGAAAATATCGAAAATCCGGGTCCGGGATAGTTCGAGAAGTCCAAGTCCGTTTGAACTCGCATAGTTTGGCTCGAACTCGGGTTCCAGTTCTAGTCTATCTCTATTCTTCATCCCTCAGCTTTGATTTTCAAGGCAGACAGCGACCTTTAACATTAGGCTTCTCCCCCTTACATGTTATTCATGACATTGCATCTTAGGCTTTTATCAATACAAACTTTGCACTTGTATATAATAGCTCTACCCTTTATGCAAAGAGGTAGGCATGCTGGCATGCTAGTTCGAACTGGCCCTATGCAAATTCAAAGTAAAATTTTTATTTTTACTGTAACAGTTGTGGGCAGCACAGTGGTTAGCACGGATGCCTTGCAGCATGAGTTTAAGTCCACCTGTGGACACATCTGCAAGGAGTTAGTATTATGTTCTCCCTGTTTATGCATTCTCTCCCATAACCATAAAAACATACAATAATAGTTAAATGTGCAGAGAGAGCATTGTGTCATGGCTTTTATACACGCTGCCTCCTCTTCTTCATGTCCATTAGGTACCATTTGACAGTTGTGTGTTGAGTATCCAGATACCTCCAAGCTTAAAGGATATCTATGGAAAGTACCTGGGGCAGGGAGGTACGATTGATTATTTTATATATTGATTATTTTATATTTTATTACTGTATATTTATTATTTTATATTATATATTATATTATTATATATTTTATTATATTTATTATTTTATATTATATATTATTTTTTTATATATTTTATTATATTTATTATTTTATTATATCACAATATTTTGTTGAGGAGCTACAGCACGTACAGTTTTCATTTGCCAGGTTAGTCCCGGACTATTCCTGTGTTAAAGATAGTGCTGAAGCACTATCTGGACTGGTGCTCCTCACAGAAACCATATTGGGAGGTAGTAATTATCAGTCCTATATCCCTGTCCCAAGTACTTTTCATTTTAACAGTTTTTTTTAAAATAAACTTTATATACGATAGTCATCCTGTAAGGAGGGGGAGGAGTCTAAACTACATCTAAACGAGAAAACGAGCAGTGCATCCAACCAAGGTAGGCCCCCATCACTGGCCATCCTCACATTAATAAAGGCTGCGGCCCGCACACTCAAGATAATGAGTTACCTGGGCCAATGTGTCAAAGCCATTGTATGCTGCTCTCTGCCTTTTGTCCATTGTAAATATGGAATAACTGAAACCAGCCTAACAAAACTGTAACAGTTAAGTGTTACGCACACACACACGCACTTTCCTTGTAGCAGTAATCTAGTGTATTTTTTTTTGTAGAACTGTGGATGTTATTATAATGCTAAATAGAGGATTTCTCCTTATATATCGGTTGTATTATTTCTATGCAAAGAAAAGCTATAAAAAAAAAAAAAAAAAAGGAAAAAAGGAAGAAACCTGAAGTTGTTTAAATAATCCACAAAGGCTGTGGACAAAAGCCAAAGTCAGGAAAACAAGAATCGAGATCAACAGGTAAATAAATCAAAACACAACTGGAGAGCCAATCCCTTTGGTCAGAACCATCCTCCCATGACCTATGACCACATCCCATTGGCCTATCAATACTTGATCCCTGACTTCCAGCATTCAACCTGTATCCACCGCCTTCATGAAATAACTAATGCTAAGGGCCCACCATGTTGATTCCTATCTGGCTAATATATGATTGGCCCAGATATATGACATATGACATTCAATGGTAAAAGTTGCAACTGCCATTTATATCAATAGAAAGTGACCTGCTGTGTTGTACCCATGGCTTCATCGTTCCCTTCAAATGTTGTCGAGTACAAACATTCCCTGTGTGGCATTGCCTTTTATTAACTTAAAGGAGAACTATAGTGTTCAAAGTTTTTTTTTAAAAAAACAGTTAAAATGAAAAGTACCTGGGAAAGGGACACAGGACTGGCAACTCCCAGCATTGTTCATGTGAGGAGCACCAGCCAAAATATAAATTGTTAATAATGTGGAAATATAACACATAACAGGTTTATAAAATGTTTCCTGTTGTATACTGTCAAACAAATAACACCAAAGAAAGAATAATTGTCTACCATAATTTCAAAACAAACACTTGTTACAGGTATATGGTAAACTATATATATATGATCACAGGGGACCTACACTAATACTTACCAACTGCCGTTAATCATTTACATGATGGTGCTAAGAGTTAAGAAACTGTAAACTAGAAAAGATGGGAAAAGAATATTCCCTAGAGTAACTCAAGCAGCACTCACGGCATAAGAAGGGACCGGGTAACACTTCCACCCCTAGGGGAGGATTTCCCGAATATTATTTACCTGCACACAACCTGCCCATTGGCCTTGTTTTCAACAAGCCAACAATCCATACTATAAACATCAGCATCTTTATTAATTATTTTTAAAAATAATGCCATGTATGCCGAATATTCTTTCCCCATCTTTTCTAGTATATGGTAAATTGACTGTTTGTTGGTTGGTTGGCAGCAAAAACCCTGAACAACCAATATTTACTAACAAGTCTGATAATTGGAACTGAGTTTTGCCAAAATATTGGTTATGACTAGAGATGGGCTAGAAGCAAACCCAAACCTGAAAAAAGTCTGACCCGAATTTTAACAGTTTGGACAAAATTGACTCTTTAGAACTTCCTGAACTATGTTTTTTTCAAACTCGTGGACTTATTTTTGATAATTATCAAAAATTCAGTAACCCTCGAATTACCTTCCAAAGCCGCATTTTCTGTGATGTCTCTGGAATGTAGCAGTTCGGTAATAACCCTCGAATATTCGGTAAACCTCAAATGTATTGTTCTGTAACCCTTCTAAAGCAGCGTTTCTGTGATATCTCTGGAATGTAGCGGTTTGGGTAATAACCCTCGAATGTTTGGTAACCCTCGAATGTATTGTTTGGTAACCCTCAAATTGGCTATAACCCTTGGAGCATGTGGTGATATAGACATATTCCCCAGACCATTTCCCAGGTGCCAGAGCCATTTACAGTAAGTTACCAGTGCTATTTTATTTGTAATTAACTAGAACTTTTCAAACTACCGTATATACTCGAGTATAAACCACCCCTGAGTATAAACCGAGGTACCTAGTTTTAACTGAAAAAGGAGAAAAAGTAATTGACTTGAGTATAATCAAACGGTATGCCCTATGTGTGGATGTACACAGAGACGTGGCCACCTACTAGCTCAAATTGGACGTATGCACAAATGCAATTACAAGAAAAAATCAAAGTGCTCTGTAATTTGCGAAAGTATATAACCCTACAAGTATAACATTTGTGAATGGAACTCAAAGTTCCATTCACAAATAGGATTTTTTCTAGGTCTTTGCTACTTAGCAAAGAAATGGGGACAGAATCAAAATTTGGGGATCACTTCTGATCACCAAATTATTGATCTTTGCCAATGAATGAAAAATCACTTCTCCTGAAAATGATTTTTCCGATCGGATTTCGAATTGGAAAACGGGCAAAGGATGATTTGATGATCATCTTTGGAATGATCCCAAAAAAGGGGAATAGCACACAAAAAAATCTTAAAGTGATACACACACCCTTTTTTTTTTTTACCCTAAAACTATAAATTAGACAAAAACTTTGTCTTCTCCAAGCTTCCCATGTCCCCGGTGATATCGGTAAAGTAAACGCGGATCATTTATTGTTGGATTTCAAGGGAAACTATTTTAGTAGGAAATTTTGCAGAGGTACCAAAAAAAGACCGTATGAATTTTTGGGATCAGTAAAGTGTGCAAAAACTTGTGTGACTCTCCGTACTAACTGGTTTTCCACTAAAAGGGGGAGTGGGGATAGGGTTGGGGGGTGGGTTGTGGCGTTTTTTTATTTTTTCTTGTAATTGCAATTGCGCATGGATCCCATTTAAGCTAGTTGGTGGCCCCGTCTCTGTTTGCACCCACCCTTAGGCATACCGTTTGATTCAGGACATGTGGGAGATTGCCATTTAGTGGGTTTTTTTACTTGCCAAGTGGGTTTAGGTAGGATTTCAACATTGAGTCCTCTTATTTTATTTTTTACAAAATCTCCTAAAAGCACGGAGTTCTATGAATAGCAGCGTCTGGAATTCTTCACGTATATACGAAAGCATTGATACCATCACGTAGCTGAAGGTGTGTAGCTTCCAAAAATATATAGTGTGGGGGGTATTCAAAATTGATTAGGCTGTTCAAATTACAGAACACTTTGATTTTTTCTTGTAATTACACTTGTGCATGTGTCCAATTTGAGCTAGTTGGTGGCCACGTCTCTGTGTGCACCCACACATATGGCATACCGTTGATGGCAGGATATGTGGGAGATTGAATTTAGTGGGTTTTTTTTGCTTGTCAAAAGTGGTTTAGGTAGGTTTCAACCCTTAAATCATCTCTTTTATTTTTCACCAAAACCTCCTAAAAACACGGAGTACTTTGGATCACTGGGTCTGGAATTTTCATGTATGCTGATGAAAGCATGGCACCTAACGTAGCTGAAGGTGTGTAGATTCCAAAAATATATAGTTTGTGGGGGGAATTTCCACAGTTTCAGGACTGTTTCCTTAGAAAAAGTGTAGGCTGTTCAAATTACAGAGCACTTTGATTTTTTCTTGTAATTGCATTTGTGCATGCGTCCCATTTGAGCTAGTTGGTGGCCACGTCTCTGTGTGCATCCACGCATAGGCATAACGTTTATTCAGAACATGTGGGAGATTGATATTTAGTGGGGGGTTATTTGTGGGGGCATTTCCAAGTTTTGGGGCTGTTTGAAATTACAGAGCACTTTGATTTTTTTTCTGTAATTACACTTGTGCATGCGTCCCATTTGAGCTAGTTGGTGGCCACATCTCTGTGTACATCCACGATATGGCATACCGTTTGATTCAGAACATGTGGGAGAGTGATATTAGTGGGGGGGTTATTTGTGGGGGATTTCCAAGTTTTGGGGCTGTTTGAAATTACAAAGAAATTTCATTTTTTCTTGTAATTACACTTGTGCATGCGTCCCATTTGAGCTAGTTGGTGGCCCGTCTCTCTGTGCACCCACACATATGGCATACCGTTTGTGCAGGTAGTGGGAGATTTAATTTAGTGGGTTTTTTTGTTGTCAAGTTGGTTTAGGTAGGATTTCAATCCTTGAATATCTTATTTTATTTTTTCACAAAAACTCCTAAAAAACACGAGTTCTTTGGATCACTGGGTCTGGAATTCTTCATGTATGTATGGAACATGGCCACCGTAACATAGCTGAAGTGGTTGTAGATTCCAAAAATATATATGTTTTGTGGGGGGAATTTCCATGTTCGGGACTGTTTCCTTAGAAAAAGGGTAGGCTGTTGTTAAATTACAGAGCACTTGATTTTTTCTTTGTAATTGATTTGTGCATACGTCCAATTTTGAGCTAGTAGGTGGCCACGTCTCTGTGTACATCCACACATAGGCATATGTTGATTCAGAACATGGTGGAGATTGATATTAGTGGGGGGTTTTATTTTTGTGGTCGGTGGTTTGGCTATGTTCATTATTAGTTTTTTTGGTTGTGATGCTTTTTTTTTTTTTTTCTTTGGCTTCTGTGTTGAATAATTTTATCAGAGTCTATTTTACTTGGTGAGTTTGTTTCTTTGTTATTGTTCTAATTCTGGTGTCACGCGTCCAATTTGAGTCTCTAGGTTTGGTTTTTTGGCCACGGTCCCGTGTGTGAGTTCCACGTTTATATTTTATTTTATAGCTATAATTAGTTTGATTCTTAGAACATGTGGGTATTTGGGTAAATTGACATTATTCGTGTGGGTTTTTTTTTTTTTTTTTTTGCTTGTTCAAGTGTTGTTCTTTTTAGTTGTTATGTTGTTTTTTTATGTTTTGTGCAACGCTTTAAATCTATATGTTGTTACTGTATTTTTTTTCACACAATCCCTTTTTCCTAAAAAACGGAGTTTTTGGTATTTATTCTGGTCTGGAATTCTTCACTGTATGTTCTGGAAAGTCATTGTGCTTATTTCGTTTTTTATGTCATGCTGACAGCTTGTACTATACAGGTACTGCAGCATGATCTGAATGGAGATCACACTGCAGTACCTCAACTAGACCACCAGGGTCTTACCACTTCAAGGGAAGACCCCGGTGAAGGAGGAAGCTCAGTGACATCACCGGGGTCTCCCTTTCCGGAACAAGGAACTTCCTCCACGTGGGACCGTCTTCAGTTGCGGGGGCCATGTTAAGGTAGGGATATCTTCCGATCCCTCCCTCGGATTTGGACACAACCGAGGGGGGATCGAGGGGGCTAGGGGGGCAGTTGAATGCTGCCCCCCGATCGCCCCTAGCGGGGGTCAAATTTTTTTTGGGAGGGGGGATGCCACAGATCGTGTATTCACGATCTGTGGCAGTTTGGTCATTCACTGCACAGATCGTGAATATACGATCTGTGGCAGTGAAAGGGTTAAATGGACAGCAGAATTGCAATACAGTAGTCCCATACAGTAATAGCCAAATCCAGTATGGTTATTACTGTATGGGACTAATGTATGGGAATTCTGCTGTCTGTTTAAAGGGAAACTAAAGCCTCAAAACAATACAGAATCAGAAGGCAGTATTTAACAATAGATACCATCCTCCTGATTCTGTATTGTTTTTGCTTAGTTGCCCTTTAAATCCCACATAGTAACCCCTACTAGTATTTGCCACTTAAGATGTTTGGAAACTACAACTCCCAGTATGCTTTAATTGCTGGGAGTTGTAGTTTTCAAACATCTGCAGAATCCAATACTTGCAAATAGGGGTAAATCCTCCTTTATTTGTGCATACAGTATGCACAAATAAAGAAGGTTTTACTCTTATTTGTAAGTATTGTGTGTACTGGTGTTCCTGTGGTATTCTCCTACCTGGTCCGGCGGCCGCTCGCTCCTCGCTCCACATCCTCTGCGCTTCAGGATGATGTTACTACTCGGCGCGGCAAAGTGAGAGGCGCCGGGTAGTGACGTCATCTGGAAGCGCACCGAGGATGCGGATTGCACGGCCGCCGGACAAGGTAGGAGAAGGATTGACTCGAGTATAAACCGAGGTAAGATTTTCAGGCTTTTTTTAAAGCCTGAAAACCTCGGTTTTTACTCTAGTATATACGGTAGTTTCTCCCAATGACTTTAATAGATTTGTTGACAACTTTTACTAAAGTTCTATAGTTCGGAAACAAAACAAACTTTTGGAAGTTCGGCCATCTCTAGTAATAAATGTAATTTCAGAAAGTGCATCTGATTTCCATACTCCATCTGTAAAAAATATTGGGGCATATTTTATATTGTAAAAGTATGGTTGCAGATGTAAATGTAAGTTCGTTCATACAATACCAGACATTAGCAAAATACTGCAATGGCATTGTATGGCTGATCGTAAATCATCGTGGTCGCAAATCTATGATCTAAATTTATGACCGCTATCGCACATTTATGACCGATATCATAATTTATAACTGTGGTCGTAAATGTACCAATCACATCAATGATCATTAAAAGCGTGGTATCGCAAATTAGTAATATTCGCCTTTAGAAAATAGCCCTTGATCCCTAGATCATGTAGGTCAAATTTTGGCTTATGTGTACCAGGCCTTAGTCTATGAGATATCTGACTAGTAGCTATAAATGCAGAAGAGAAAAATATCATGTCACAATCCTATCCAGTTCAGTATATCGATTCTACATATGTTGAAAACACAGGATACAAAGAACAATATTATAAAACATACTTATAAAGGTGCTGCCCATTCATCTCATTACTAAACAGTATAAAAAGCGTTTACTACAATATACTAGATAAAAAAAGTAGAACTAACTCACCGCTCATCTCTATTACAGTCCGTGAACCTAAGCCTCCCTCACCAGCCAACGGCAGTTGCATGCATCCTCAACTCCCAAATATTCCAAGTCTTCAAATGAGACTTCAGTGGATTTTGTAATGTGTATCCTAGATATTTATTAGTTACATCTGCCTTACTCTGTGAATTAGCTTCCCCTGGAATGGAGAAGGTCCCTATCAAGAGGTTGCTAATAGCCCCCTTGCCACCAAGCAAAATATGAAATGTTAAACACAGTATGCTCAGTTGGGGAGTCTGGTAATGAAAATAAAAAGGAGAAGAAAAGTTTATAAAAGAGACTCACATATCCTCCCGAATTCTTCAACAGAGAAACTGGATAAGTTACAATTATGTACGCTGGAGAGAAAAGGCGCTTGCATGGGGATATGATTACTGTGTATAAATACATTAACGGGCCATACAATAAATATCTGGGGCATTGTTCACCAAAAGAACATGTCAGAGCACATGGGACATCCTTAAGACTTGAAGAAAAGAAGTTTAGGCTTCAAGTTCGGAAAGGGTTTTTCACTGTGGAGACCGGTAAAAGCTATGGAACGGTCTTCCAGCGGACGTTGTTATGGCAGGTTCATTAGACAGTTTCAAAAAAAATCTGGATGAGTTTCTGCAAACAAGGAATGTTGCAAGTTACTGGTATTGATACATAAAGTAGAGTTGATGCAGGGAAATTTCCGATTGCCACTTGGAGTGAGGAAGGAATTTTTTCACCCGTCATAAATTTGGTGTTTTTTTTGTTTTCCTTCCTCTAGATCAACAGTTAGGCAGGAAATGAGGGTATTGCTAGAAGTGTTGGACTGGATGGACATATTTCTTTATCAACCTAAATTCTATACTAACAACCATCAACAATGCTGGAGAATGCACCATTATTATGATATACTTGTCTAATGTACGAATTGTACAATATTAAAAGTAACATTCCTTGATATAAAAACTAGAAGAACATTTTTTATATATATGCTATAATCTGGGACCACTGCTGGTCATTTACCTTCTCCTGCAGTCTCATAACCTAACATATTGATGTCAGGAGAGACAACTGTGCACACTGTTTATTATATAAGTCCGTATATATAGAGATATACTTGTAAGTGGGGAATAAGAGGCAGCATACGTACCCTTTAGGTTTCCACGGTATAATGGCAGAGTAAAGTGAAGCAAGAAGGTATTATCAATATCCACCAGAGCAATTATTTTCAAACCATTTACCCAATGGAGAATATGAGCTATTTGAGCAGCTTTATACTAGTACAATATCATAGGAATAGCAAACCCACTCTATCTTTATGTCTTGCTAGGAATTTGTATTGGTACAAGGCTTCTTCCCTTGCCTATTCATTTTCTGATTCATTCATGGTTGCATGAATGTATTGCAAGAGCTTTATAAAGATACAGGGTTCTTGGTGAGGTTGCCATTTAACTGCCAACTAGTGATTAGAGATGGTGAAACTGTTGAGTTTCGTTTGTTTCGAAATTTCGAGTTTCAATTTTCGAAAAAAGCTACTTTCGATTTTCAAAAATCGTCTACTTTCAATTTTCGGAAATCGTCTATTTTCGAAAATATCCTAGATAATTATCGAAAGTAGATAGTTATCAAAATCGAAAGTAGACTATTTTGATAATAATCTACTTTCGATCGATAACATCTATTTTCAAATTCGATAATATCGAATTTTCGATAAAAATCGAAAACTGAAAATTTCGGGTACCATAAATTGGGAGTTCTGAAAGTTTCGTCGGGCTTCGAAACCTTGGATCAATTCGAAAATGGGTTCTATTAGAACACACAGTACATCTCTACTGTGATAGGGTATCCATTAATGTATCTGTTGATTAAATTTGGTATAAGTTTACCATAATTATTAAAATACAAAACCTTGATTGTGGCCTTACTGCACACTTAAGTATCAGAATGAATGTTTCGACATTGGAATTTGAATATAATTCAGGGAGAAGCAAGGGATTGCTGTCGACATAGGGCTGATGCAATGAGAGGTGCAAAAGTTTGCCTGTGATAAATTTGAGCAGCACATCAGATGTTAGCTTTTGTTGGCTACTGCATTATGATATTATCTAATTAGTTGCTGCAGATTAATAGCAAGGGCAAACCTTTGCTCCTCATATTGTATCAGCCCAATAGTGTGATTCATTTTGAATCCCAATAGATCACCGAATCCGAAAGGTATTTTCTCATTTTCACTGACATAATCATTTCCATGACATAATTGTGGTAAAATTCAGGGTACAATATTTAGATTGCAATGGTATGTTAAATGAAGATGGCCATGTTGATGATGGCTTGGTTGGTGAATAGTTATTATTCATGTTTCACTCTCAGGTTGCTAACGATTTCATTTGGGTGAGCGGTATGCAATGAATCAATTTATTACAAGGCTAATAGCTGAGAAGAACTAAATGGTTTGGACAGCCAAACCGCGTTCATCAAAAAGTCAATGTGTTATACTGAAGGAAAAATAAGAAAGATGACATTGTTCTTTGTGTCACTGACTGTATCCAGAAAATTATACAGGATGGAAATTTCCTGTCAACAGCAAGGGAAAAGACATATAAATCACTTTCAAATGTTATATCTTCTTAAAAAGTGGATCACAGATGACACATACCGTGGTATTGATTGAGAGCCAGAGACCTGGAAAAAACTATATGCTAACTACCATAAAAAAAGCTTCTGTGTCACATGAAGGACTACCTACAGTATGTAGCCTAAAGGGACTTTGCCATATTAATTGGAATAATTCCCCTCTTTTCTACATAGGGAGCATTACATGTACAATGTACACATTTTGTGCACAATGGAAAAAGGATAAAATTTGTTCAATAGGTAGGGAAATATCTTAAATGTACTTGTTTGTTTTTAGCAGTAATTATCCTTTCACAACAATGGCAGCACAACAAGTAGAAAATATTGCGATAATGTGACTTCAGATTAACATTTTCACAATGACAAACTAAAATTTATTACATTTATGCTTCTCTCAACTTAAAGGGACAGTTCAGTGGAAATTATCAATATTGTTAAACTGTTGTGTAATGCTTCTTAGTTATTTCAAATTTTCTCCCATTTTGAAAAATCAGTTGATTTCATACCCTTTGCTGTTCCCTGCTGTTGACATTAGTGAGCTGACATTTCAGGTTCTAACGGTCTTCTTCTTCCCAGGTCAGGGGGATTATACTTTTTTCTCCCTAGGCCAGCTAACTTGTACTGCCTGTACACCCTGACACGGTCATTATTGGCTGAAGCAGAGCTTTGTAAGTGGGAGAGAGACCTGCCCCCCGAGCAAATCGACAATCGCTGCCCATTTCTGATTTAACAGAAACCGGTAAAGCTTTGCTGTGTGCCAATTAATGTGCATTGTGTAAATTTAAAATGGGGATGCAATGCTGCATTACCCTTTTTCTTTCTTTTTTTCTTTTTGCCGCCTGGTGGCTGTGCCGCCCTAGGCCACGGCCTAGGTGGCCTAGTGAGAAATCCGGCCCTGCCCAGGATGCACCACTAACTTGGAATGCTCCTTACAGTAATTTCTACTGATTGGCTGTTGGATGGGTCAAAGATGCCAGATCTCTACTGAGCAACTGAATCAACCCAGGCGCTGGGTCAAGGGCAAGACCATAACGTCTCTACTAGGGGTCCTGCAAACAGGAGTCGTATTTTCGGTTGATTTATTTATACACAGACAAAATGCTGAACCGGCAGATAAAGGTCATGGGGATGAAAAATACTGCTTTTTCTGAAAAGCATATGTATTTGCACTGAACTTCTCAGCATGAATTATTTAATTGCCAACTACCTGACTGCTGCATCTGTATACAGATTGGGGTTGGACCCAAATTATATTTGGACATGTTCACTGGGTTTTAGCCTCTTCTCTCTCTGCTAGAGCTTTCTAGTGACCTTCCTATGATCTCTCGTAATAAAACCCAAGCACTCAAAAAACAAAAGCTGCTCATTAGTGAGCTGCAAAATTCATAAATGCCATAAACCTGCAGATCTGCATATGATTTGCTTACAGCTGAAGAACTGCCTGATAGCTTGTCTGTAAAATGACATACTGTAGTCCACAATAAAAAGGAATTGCATATTTTACTGTATTCTGCTAGACTAATGCAGGCAACAACTGCAAAAACATAAACATGAGTATAGATATGGTTTTATTATTGCATATAAAAGAAGTCTATTGAGACTTTCAGTTTGTGCCAGTGGTGGTGGTAATGGAGTGCTCCTATATATTATATTGCCCTCTAAGCCAAGAAGGTGACAGCTCTGCTGCTCCTTCCCTGTCCTGCTTTCTGGACGATTAGTACTGCTCTTACTCCACCAACAAGGGCCTTTGTTGGTTCACATCCATCTAATTTTAAACATTTAAAAACAATAAAATATCACAGCGGTTTCCATGACATTCATCTAATATATATGAAGAACATTTCTGATACATCAGCATATAATTAGACCAACACGTTTTCTCGATCTTTAAGCTTCCTCAGGATCATTCACGGTTTGAGAATGTTTTGCTATAGAATATTTATATAGAAGCAGTATCACTATATTATGACACCTTTCTTTATCAGTGTTGCAAAATATCAACTATAAAGTCATAAAATAGTGATGGTAGTGATAAAGGAGTAATATCAGGTTTAAGGCCCCATATGTATTAAGCCCATAATGAACTAGAAGATCTGATGTCTAGATTTATTTCTCTTCTTATCAAGAACACCTGAAATTGCAGCTTTCATTTCCTAACAATTTAGTTGCACAAACATAATGTAACAGCAATACATGATCCTCTAAGCAATGGAACTGTACAAGGTGCATTTAAATATATATTTAACCTGAAAAATGCTAAATATATTCATACAGTACATTCTCGATAGTTCAGAAAAACCATAAGATCATTACAGTAAGAAAGTTAAACAAAACATTAACAAAGCCATCAGTAGGGTGCTTGGAGTCTAACATTACTCTGCTGACTGATATCATCTGCTTGTGAGGCACAGAATGTGGTTTGGCTGCAGAGAGAACTGTTGAAAGCTTAAGCTTTGAAGATGCAATTTGCAACTGTGAAAATGTGAACAAAAGAAACAAAGTACCATCTGTACAATCCAAATATAGGAAAAGTAATAGGGGAGGAAAAGCCTGTTAAAAAACGGGGGGGGGGGGGGTGGTATAAAATCTTTATGTTGTTTCAATCTTTGAATACAATGACAGAAATAGAGTATAACGATAAGTAGATCCTCATTTAATGGAAGCGTAGGATGATTTGTTTTACAAGCTGAGATGCCTTTGGATCTTCAGTAAATTAAATAGGTGTTGTGGTATTAAATGCATTTCCAGAATTATTCTAGCAGTTCACTGCATGGATTGTTTTTTTTTTAACATTACAATTGCGTACTTACTATGTGGAATCAGAATGTCAAAAAAGGCTGGTCAGGGCCGCATACTGTTTAATGAAAATAACCTGGGGATGTGACTTGGGGTGTTCAGAATCTGATTCTGCATCCACACATATTTGGCAGTAACAGGTGGTCCTAGCTGCCACACTTGCCGTTGCTATCATTGGAATGGTAGAGCTAGAATGGAAGGCGTGGAGGGTGTTCCCGTTTTACGCACCCCAACCAGGACTGTTTATAGCACGTGGAATGCTGTGCTAGTAACAAACTATATGGTGGTTATATAAAAAACCTTGAAATGGACACATTCTCTCTTAAATCAATGTTGTTTGATTAATCAACCAAACAATAATTAGGTACTGAAGACAACAAACACATTCTGCAACATTGCAAGAGATTTTAATCACCACACTGTGGTCAAACATTTTTTCCAACACAGGCAGGGCCGAATTAAAACATAGGCAAAACAGGGCAATGGCTCAGGGCCCCCACCACCAGATTTCTTATTTTTGTTTTTTAAGTTTTTTTTTTTTTAGAAAAAATCTGAACCCCAGCCTCACACAGACCCTTATTCCATTTAGCAGGGCTTTACCAGCGTCCTGGCACCCCTTTGTTGTTGCATTGTCCGGTATTGCACCAGCAACTTAAAAAAAGCGGAAGTTTGATTTAAAAAAAAAAAAAAAAAACTTTTCTGACACTGACTGCCTGGCCTGTAGGAGGTTAGTGATAGGACTAGGGACAATGGTGGCAGGGAAGTAACTGCAGGGGCTGGCAAGAGATTGGAGACCGGGCCCCGACTATCCCCCTCCATGATCAGCTGTTTTTAAACAGGAAACATACGTGCGATCAGCTGTATGAAAGACTGGACTCAAACATCCAGGAAGTTCGGGTCTGGTCTGTTAAACACCTGATCACAAGGTTGTGGTGGGCCCTCTTACCGTCCATGCCTAGCTCACCAGATTAAAATAAAAATGCTCCCATGTCAGCAGCACACAAGCTTGAACATATAAATGCCCCATGCCCAGACCAGAGATTTGTAAATATAAGATGCCCCCATGCCCAGCAGCACACTGATTTGTAAATATAAATTGCCCCCATGCCCACAGCACACTAACTTGTTATATAGAATCCCCCTTGCCCAACAGCACACTAACTTGTAAATATAAAATGCCCCCATGCCCAGCACACACTGACTTGTAAATATAAAATGCCCCCATGCCAGCACACTGACTTGTAAATATAAAATGCCCCCATGCCCAGCACACTGACTTGTAAATATAAAATGCCCCCATGCCCAACACACACTGACTTGAAATATAAATGCCCCCATGCCAGCACACTGATTTAAAATAAAATGCCCCCATGCCCAACAGCACATGCTTGTATAATATAAAATGCCCCCATGCCCAACAGCACACTGACTTGTAAATATAAAATGCCCCCATGCCCAGCACACTGGCTTGTAAATATAAAATGCCCCCATGCCCAACAGCACACTGACTTGTAAATATAAAATGCCCCATGCCCAACAGCACACTGACTTGTAAATATAAAATGCCCCCGCCCAGCACACACTGACTTGTAAATATAAATGCCCCCGTGCCCAGCACACACTGAATTGTAAATAAAAATGCCCCATGCCAACAGCACACTGACTTGTAAATATAAAATGCCCCATGCCAGCACACACTGACTTGTAAATATAAATGCCCCGTGCCCAGCACACACTGACTTGTAAATATAAAATGCCCCCATGCCCAGCACACACATGACTTGTAAATAGTTTTCAGATTCAGCATCCTGCATCGGCCACCATTAATGGAAAGGCGTATGCCGAAAGTTAAACCCATGCTAGCCTGATATTACATGGTATACATGGGTTTAACTCTATTTGCCCATTTGAGGCCAGTATTACATCTCCCTGAAAAGGTTTTTTGTAAATACATAACTGTAAATTCTGATTTGATCATGCATTAGTCTGCAATGCAATTGTCTCCATACGATGATATAATTGCAAAGAAAGTAATATATTTAGACTATAACTAAATAAAACTTTCATGTTAATTGCATCATCCTTACTGATTGTACTCGCATATGTGATTGCAATAAGATAACCAAATTCAATAACTGGATGGTATGTCTGGAAATTACAATGAATCGGGTTTCAAAAATACGAGATAAGAAATTGGCTGTGCATTGAGAGTTCTCATTATAGCGAAAAATAAAGAAATGAGAAAATATGACCATAGAACATGGACCACTGTATCCTTTTTTTGAAATCCAAGTCCACTTTTTGCTGCTACAACTTTGTTTTTTAATAAGAGCCTTTAGTGTATTTCACAGCTTGTTGTAATAGCTTTGCACATGTTTCTTCCTTGCTCATAGATATTTAAAACCCTTCATTTAAGGGGAATAAATGAATTTTTTAATTGAACACAGACAGTTTAATATGAAATCAAGCAATGAGGATTTGCTGACATTACTGTTCTCTGGGTTCTTTCCTTTGAATTCCATGTATCATCTACCGTATTTTCATAAATCTGGACCGCATGTGAACATTAATCAAATCATGTCTAAGTGGGGAACCTTGACTGCACACTGCAACATGAGCTCATTTTTGTATTTTATCTTCCCATTTTATGTATTAATGTCAAAGAATAAGAAATGTTTCACGGCTCGATATATTCCCTATTTTTTCATGTATAAATTCTTCTTTTAGACAAGACAAGGTCATCACATGTATTAAGCAAAGCACAGAAAAAATATAAAGACAGATTATGTAAAATGGTGTTTTAAATCCAAACTTCAAGTGTATTCACATCTGATTGTAATTTAGAATATGTTTTTTCTTGATATTTACTAGTTAAGTTAGAGAGAATTATACTAAACCCACAATGCCTCCTCCATCTAAAGTACCTAGGGTTGACCTGAACTGTCAGGTCAAGGAGGAGTGCTAGGATTTGCTAGGATTTTATTGTTTTTATGTAAAACACGATTAGTTGTATAAATACTATAGTGTATGTGTAAAGCCCTATTTTATGTATTTCAGGGAATGTTAAAAACATATTCACCTTTAAAACAAAAGTGGTCCTCCTCCATGCAGTCAATCAAGACTGTGACTGTGACTTTACAGCCAATGATTGACAGCTGTTTCCCTCTGCCTCCTCTACACATGCTCAACCTTATAAAAGCTCATTGAGCAGAGGAGGAGGCTCTTTCACAGAGAACAAATCCCCTAGAGGCAGGCTTTTACCACAGCAACAGTGCTGGATGAACACTCTTCTACTAATCATTAAGGAATTAACTATTGGTATCATTCAGATCTAATACATCTCCAATTACTTCCATCGCATTGTGTTTTTCATATACATTTAAAAGAGGAAATAATGTGAGACATGGTGTATAACTAGATATATTTGCAATTACTAAAATTAAATGTATCCCTTTATGAATAGCAAATTGAAACGATCCAGAGGAAAATGAGCTTAAGTCTCCAGAACTGTATTTTTAATTGTTCATTATATAAAGTTCAATATGAATAGCCGTAGATATATGTTGCTGTAATGCAGAAAAAAACAAAATGAAAATTTTTCTGCCAAATCACAAAAAGCATCAAATGCATTCTGTCTGCCTGATCATTGCAATTGTAACAGACAAAAAGTGATTTATATGCTAATAGTGAAAGAGTTTTTCCTATTTGATACAAATGTTCAAATTTTCTTTTTTAATGAGGTATAATGATTATAATCAGTTGAGTTTATTAAAAAAAAGCAGACAAGAAACAATCACAAAACAAAACTTATTTTCAATCTATATGGAATCTCCTATTTATGATCCATAGAATAGTCATTCAATGATTGCTCCACCTACGCACTGATGGTGAACTATGGCACGCATGCCAGAGGTGGTACTCGGAGCCCTCTTGTGGGCACTACGCACAGCAGAGTTCACCAGAGGTGTACCAGAAAGCCTGAGAGAGTGGCTGTCTAGCAGAGAGAGGTCAAATGCTATAGCATTCAGCTCTGTGTGTCCCTGTTTTAGAAACTCCTGTCTAATGGTCATGGTTTATATAGCAAACTCCTGTGTGGTAATGTAGAGGTTATACGTAACTATAATCGATTCTATCTACTGTATTGGTATTTGAGGGTTTTTTTCTAAATGAAAAAACCATTATTCCCATTAAATGATAATGTTGGCACTAAACTGGGGTTTTGGGTTGCAGTTTAGGCACATAGCCTCTAAAAGGTTCGCCATCACGACCTATAGGAGAAAGTAATATGATTATATAGTGCCACCTTGGGACCATGTAAAGTGGTCACTTAATCAGATTCTGGCAATGCAAAAAGAAAACACACATGCTAGGAAACATACCTATAGCAACAAAAGCGCTTACAAAATAATAAAATTATTTATCCTGCTGTATCATTGTATTTTGAGGTAGTTTTTGCAACATTCATTTCTCTTTCACAACTTCTTACCCTTAGCATGGTGAGAAACAAGGGCCTCAATACCTAAATTCTCCTTGTGTGGCTTGCGGGGTCTTACAACAAGTGATTTATTGTCAACCAAATAGCTGGCATTAAAGACATGAAGGGTGTTACAACCCGATCGTGCCTTTATAAATACGGCCCGAGTATATCTTTGGCCAGCTTCTTTCTGCTTCTTTTCTTGGATGAATGTCTGTTTCACTGGAAAAAAGAAGAGGACAACAGTAAAAAAAGTTTTTACTAACTTCACACAGAAGTGTAAAGCACTCCTGTCCAGTGATCCTGTCCTCCTGTGATTTTACCATAGTTCCAATTTCAGGAAGGAAAAAGATCCTTCAAAGTTGACAACATTCCAATATTTACTGATAACCCCCCTGTTGATCTAGGGACATTGCAGGATGAGTGGGACTGAAAATTTAAATTGGGACTGAGATTCCAGTGTTCTTGTATGTATTTCCTCCCCAGAAAACTTATAAGTGGGTTGGTAAGACTTACAGATACTTAAAAATCAGACAGGCAAATGTACGTGATATAGTTTACTTTATTGTATTTAAGTATTTTTATTTATCTAATTGCTTGCACTTAACTGATTGTATAATATTATTATATTAATGGACAGCGCTGTGTACCCAAGTGATGCTTTATTAATAGGATTAAACATACATACAAGTCCAACACCAGAAGTGCACACTGAAGATTTAAGCTAAGTACAGATTCACAGATGGGCACTGTTGCCCAAGCAATGATTCATTGTCCATTTTGCCAGGCAATTTGTTAATGTATGGGCATTTGGTTGGACTTCATTGATTATATGAACGACCTGATGGAAGCCAGCAAGGCTGACCTATCCTCACTGATATATAAAGCATCCACATTCTCACTGAAATGGCTATAAGCAGAGCTGCTGTGGAACATAATAGTTTCTCTGATTGATCAACATCCAGGAAAAAGTTATGTCTCTCATTCCTGGTCAGTGCTCAACCTTTCCACCAGCTGCTGCTCCAATCAGAAGGAAGAACCACAGTAATGTGACTGGAAAGTAATTTCTACAGCTCAGAATTTCTGTGGTACAGCACTGCGATTTTAGAAGTAATTCCTTTTAAACGGTAAGGTAAAGTTGTCCAAAAACAACTTTAGGTAAATTGACTGGAATTGCATTCTGAATATTTTTGTTACTTTCATTATTATTTTTTTTTTTTACATTTTATGTGTGATATATTAGCAGCATCACCAGATCCCCTGCATTCCTGTCAACCATGTGACAGTCCTTCCCTGTGTCTCCTCCTCCTCCATTAAAAAAAAGACAAAAATGTACACACTTACATGCTCCTTGCTGTGGGTTGTGCTGTTATCCCTCCCATTCAGTCATCCTTCACTCACTGTAACTCCATCACTTCCTGGTTTCTCTGCTTTCTCCTGCATTGAGCATGTGCAATCGCAGATTAGAAGGAGGAACTAGTATTGTGACCGCAGATTAGAACCTCCCACCCCCTAAATTTCTGATCAGTTATTTCTGATGCAGCACGTAGAGAGGTGGTTGATGGCTCATTTTACACGTAGGAGACCACAGTGCCCCTTTAAAACATCAAAGAACATGTTCCTTCCCAACAAAATTTGAATTTAGAGTAATAAGCCCCCCCCCCCCAGTTTTCAAAATACTTCATCAGCCCTTGTGCACTCTTCTTCCTCATGTACAGATTTGTGAGCCTTGAGTGAGCTGTGCAGTGGTACAGCAGACGAGCAGGGAAGCCATTGTTAGTCTTGAGAGACAACTACAGCTGCAGTTATATTACGTTGAGCATTTTATATCTGTAAATTTAACTTTTTAAAAAAAAAATAGAAGCACTTGTGTACAACATATTTTACAGGACTTGTAAGTGGACAAATTGATCTGCTGCTCCAGTATCAACCAGTTGTGTTACACATCTTAAGATACCAATCCCTGGTAATGATTTAATTTTTCTTTGGAGTCTGCAGCGGTACAGGTGTAAGTGGGCTCATGTACCATTGTATTTAGCTTTCCTTAAAAACCAGACACAGAAGGAAAAAGACTAACTACACACTGGAGACTTTATTTAATTTACCTCTATTAATTATGGTTTTATACATCATTTTTATTGCTAACAGTGTGTGTAAGTGGTAAAAATATCATATGGAAATTAAATTGCAAAGGGAGAATAATGACGAGACCTGATTCATACTGACAGCGTGAACAGAAAGACAAAGAGAAAACACAACAACATAACCTTGGAATATCTGTCTACAAAATTTTCAAGTCTGTGAATTTCTATTGATAAATAAATAAATAACCGCTCAAGTAAACAAATCCAGGTGATAAAAAGAACATTTAGATCATCATATGTAATGGAAAATGTGGTGAAAAGGTTGGAACAATATTTACTTCTTAATATTTCCTTTACTAATTAGAAGAAATAAAGGCAAAAATCTTACACATACCGTACATAATATGTGTATGGAGCAGTCACATGGTCACCACACATGCAATGGATTGGCTCCCCTGTAGTAAAGGGAGATGATAACCACATGTTGGAACTTTCCATCTGGTGACAGTGGTAGTTTTCCTGGCAGCCAACACATGGCACAAAACAAATTTGTCCTGGACATTCCCATATGTATGGCCAGTTTTAAGGAAAAAAAACCCTACCAGATTTACATTTGGTTTTATGGGGCATATACATTTATGGTTTTATACATTATGTGTATTGTTCGCTAACCGTGAAAGTATCGGTAGTCTTCGGTAACCCTTGGAAAGTATCGTCCGATTTCGTAACCCTCTAATATGGTTCTATTTTCACTAACCCAAAAGTATCGTTCGGTAACCTCGAAGTGGCTGTAACCCTCCAATGTAGCTTGTGCAAAACCGACAATTGCCCGTATGTTTAGAAGTGTTTAAACAAGTTTTGGTGATAGTACCATGTTCCCCAGACCATTTCCCAGGTGCCACAGCCATTTACAGTAAGTTACCATTGTTAGTTTAGCTGTAAATCACTCAGACTTTTCGAACTATCACTCTCCCATAATTTAATGAGTCCGAATCGAACTTTAGAACTTTCAAACTTTTACTGAAGTTCGAAAGTCAAAAATTGACCAAACTTTATGAAGTTCAGCCATCTCTATTCAGGTACCTGCCTTTAATGGTTGTTATATACATTTCCATTGTCCGCATGGTATTGTATGGCCACACTGTCGAAAATGTACAGCCGTGCCCATACTTTAATGCTAGCCTGTGGTATCTAAATATATCCAATGTTGGATAAGGCATAATACTATTCATACCTTTTATTAAATTTCGGACTAGATTTATGCCCACATAAACCTTATAAAATGAAAAAACTAATAAAATGATATACATTTGTCTACCCCCCTACTGTAAACATTCAGAAAAATTTTTTATTATGGAATATAGATACATTTTATTTTAAAGGACAATTATACTCACCTTTTCCCCGATACATGCAGCATAGTACCAGGGTGAGGACCTAAAATCGCTAAGTTACACCAACCCTGGGTACTTTCCCTAATCTGCAATACTTACCAAATCTGCTTCGCGATCCACACTGTTCCACTCTCTTCTACTGTCAGTGACAGTCGGAGGCAGCCAATGGAAGACACGCTCCTTGTAGAGTGTATCTTCCTATTGGCTGCCTCGCGATCTGTCACTGAAGAGGAAGAGCGGAGGAATGGAGCGATCGGCGAAGCAGATTTGTGGTAAAGTAGTGAGGAGTTAGGAAAGTACCCAGAGTGAGGACTTAGCGATTTTAGGTCCCACATGTGGTACTATGCAGCTATGGAGGAAGAGGAGCGAGGGTGAGGTGAGTTATAGGTCCTTAAGTTCTCAATAAACAATTTTAAATTTTTTTTTTTTTTAAATAAGCCATAAATGTGTATGATAAAGACAGGAATATTACAGCTGCAGAAGTTTTTATTATGTGTGTTTATAGACGATGGGCACAGCCCATTACTAATGGGATGATGGTTCCTAAATGGTTCAGTTATGTATAGCGTCAAAAAAGGAGTCGGGTAATCAAGATCACATTAAAATAGCAAGAAACTATACTGCTAATGATGGCTGAACCCAGTTCTTCTACCATCTAGTTAAACATTTTATAAAATTCTAAAAGCAAAACCCATTATTTATTCAAGAATTGGAAACATCAAAGTGTTCTTTGATTCTAATGCCTTTTAGATAATTTACAATAATCTAACAAAATATGACCTCAATAAAACGAACAGTTACTGCTTATCTGCATACAAAGTTATTTACTTACTAATTAACGCTGTGTAACCAATAAAAATGGTTAAGGAATCAACCTGTATGCAGACGAATCTCAATGCAACCAGGGACTCGACTTAACAAAAATATTCTGGAAAAAAGTCTCAGAAAAAGAGCAGCCAAAAGCAGTCTACTCTGCAGCTCAGTAACAACAAAATGATTAATATTATGAGTTTTGTTGTTAGTCATAAACATTATGACATTACAATGACATCACTGCTCACAAGACCCAGACTGTTTACGTCTAAACTTAACAACTTCTAGGTTATTCATTAAAGTTCTTTATCAGTTAAAATGGTGCTATTTGCCCCAACCAATCAGATTTTAGCTTTCAAATGTTAAATAAGATCTGATTGGTTTGGGCAAAATTAGCACCATTTTAAATGATAAGAACTTTTATTGAACTCCCTGTATGTTAATAAAAAAAAATAATAGCTGCTTATTACATTGTATATGCTGAGAGAACTGCTATTGTCTCCCAATAGTTTCATTCTAGCTATGTAATTAAGCAAAAGACTTCAAATTATAACCTAAACAATAGTTTTGTACTTACTAATAAGATGAATCCGCTGTGTAGTAAGTTAAAAGGATTAATGAATCGACCCGAATGCAGAGATGAATCTCAGTGGTACAGGGATTCAATTAACAAAAAATATTCTGAATAAAATCTCAGAAAAAAGCTCTTGTTCGTCACAAAGAGAGCAGCCAAACACGGTTCTGTCTGCAGCTCAGTAGAAACAAAATTATTACATATTCTTTCATTTTATGGTGATGTCATTGTGATGTCATAACATTATGACATCACAATGACCTCACTGGTCACAAGACCCAGACTGTTACTGCTAACTTTAACAACCATGGTTAATAAAAAAAATAAAATAAATAAAAATCTGTTTTATTACATTGTAAAAGCTAAGAACTATAAACAATAGTTTTGTACATTGTTGGTGTGATTATCACATTGTTATCCGAAGTTTTGCACCAATGGGCAAACTATGAAAGTGAATGGAATCTTATGGCAGCTCCCACGGATATGATCAATGCAAATATTGAGTAATGGACTGGCTGACAAGCTGATTAGTAGAATTGCTAGCAGGCTGGCTAATAATGCAATTTACACACAAGAGTTATATACAGTTTCCCTCTGTCACTCCCTGCTCCAACTGTCAGTTTATTCTCACACTGACACACTGGCGAATGGCTGCTGGAATAACAATTTGATGTCAGAGGGGCTGGTACACATATCATAGCTGTAATTGGTTGTTAGTATAGTACAGATTTGAGGGTTGAATAAAGACATCAGCCTCACCAGTCAACCTACTCACCCTGCTTACTGGACTGGTGCAATTGTCATGCAGATTACTTATGGAGGACAAGGAAGATGCAGGGACTGTATGACACAGAAACCTCCTACTATTCACTATTCCTAACTTGGATTGACACTGCAGGAGAATCATAAGGAGCAGAGATGTAAGGTAAGGATTTTTGAACAAGCACTGTGGGACACTAGTGGGTTAAATTTTAGTTTTGGGGGTGGACATGCCCTTTAATGAATTCTAAGGTATATCTTAATGCACCAGTAAATGGCAAGTTTTCCTTTAGTGCAAATTTCCATCTCTTCACTGCCTCTTACCTTTTGTCACCAGGCAATTAGCACCTAGACAAGCAGGTTGCCCCAGGACTTGAGACACAAGGAGATCTGCACTGAGACCAGAAAAGCCTGGAGAGTCTGATGCAAAAGGATAATGGGCACTGGAAGTACAAAACAGACACAGATGAGAAAATAGGAGGAGAAAGAAAAGAGATGGAAGCGGATACCAAAGTCAGAAATTCAGAGACCAGAGTACAAAGGAGGAAATGGAGAATGAAGGTTGAAATCAAGCAGGTGTCAGAATATAAATGTCAGGTGGCCAGCCAGGTACAAAAGGGTCAGTAAGGATTTTGTCAAGTCAAGGTCAAGCAGAACTGGGCGCCATACAGAGGGTCAGGCAAGTCTGAGTCAAAACTTAGCCAAAGTCGTTCGACGTTAGGTAACAGAGATTGGTAGCTATCGTCCTGGTAGGGACCGGAGGGTCTGACCTGAGGCGGGCGGGTGCCAGCAGGGGATGCTGGGAGAGTTGTTAGTCCCGGTCGCGGCGCCTCCTGGCGTGTTCCCGACGAGATCGCCGCGGCGTTGCGTATGACGTCAGCCACGTTCCCAGACGCTAGCCCGGATTGGTGCGGCCGTCTCTTCCCTCGCGAGAGGCGGAAGTACGTCGGTGGTGATGTACAAAGTTAATTAAAGTGGCGGAGACGAGGCTGGGCGCCATTTTTTGTTGAGTGCTCGCAGGGGAGAAGGATCTTCCCCACCCTACCTCCCTATAGTTATATGCGTTTTAATAAAGTGTTGGTTTACTGTTTTATTACAAAGTGGGAAAAAAGGGGATTGTGGAGTCACAGTGCGGATGCATCCTTTGCGAAGGTTATGTTTGGGAGCCGTTACAATGATCCCTCTGGGACTCACAGAGCGTGGCCATTTAGCATTGGCGTACGGCTCCGGGACTACTGGTTAATTACATGCACAGGATGCTACAATTATTTTTTGAATATTTAAATTGATCACATGTTGTAATGTTGTCCAATAATAAAAGCTTGGCCTATGTTTCACCCAACAAGTGTGTCCTGTCTGTTCCTTTCAACCACAAAGTAAGGGTTTAAAAGGGGAATTTTCAAAGTTAACAGCCACGATGGCTCCAGCCTTGATAAGGGTCAATCTAAGTATTAGGAAAATACAAATCAAAAACAGGATAAAAGATAAAAAGAGACACAACCGAAGTAGCAAGCTAAACGCTAAAAGGAGAAAAAGGATCAAAGTCCAATAGGTTTTAAAATAGGACAGAAATAACACGGCCAAGGGAGAAAACAGGAGCAATTGGATTGTTAAAAGAATGAATTTCAAAATAAGGTGGCCCCCCCCCCTTAATAAGGCATGCAGACAGCTGGCGGCAAAGAGCATAAGAGAAAAAAGACACGAACGAGCATCATGAAGAGCGAGAAGGAACCGAATGAAGAACGGAAGTCCGGAACCTAGCAGGAAAACAAATCACCAACGCGCAGGAAAAGATCAATCCGATGCAGGAAACACCGATTATATAAACAATATATTAGTTATTGAAATTTACAGTGTGATATATTTTAATCTGCCATATAAGTAAGGGTATACATTGTTTTGGGGTGGACTTCAATTTAAATAACAACGTTTGTAGATTTAATTGTGTCCAAGATACAGTCGGGTTAGCACCCAAATTGGTTTGGTTGTGATATGTCAAATAATATTGATGCGGTTTGTTTGAATTGTTTTTTTTTTTTTTAATGAATATGTTATTTAAATAGAATCGATACCCTCTGCAGGAATGCCCTTCCTCCATCTGTTCGGTCACATCACCATTCCCTTACACACCTTTCAAAAAGTTACCTTAAAACCCACCTCTTAGGCAAGCATATGAAACCGGACCAAAAACAACTGCAAAAATTACCCCTTACTACCCAATTTGATCCAACACCGCCTTTCATGGCTCCACTGCCAATCATGTACAGACTACTGATTCACCGTCACCTTAGTTTACCCCCAGCTCCTCTAGACTGTAAGCTCTTGGGGCAGGGTCCTATTTCCTATGTATCCGGTATTGCTTGTAAGAACACTCCTCAATATGTTTACTTATATTAGGTTTTTATCGTATATTATTGTATAAATAATATTTGGTAAAATGCCTCAGTACATACGCATTATGGGAAGGGGGGGGGGGGGTTTGTGCAGTCATTTTATATTATGGGTCGGATGGTAACTAAAAAATTTTGTTCCCTCTCCTGGTCTAATCAGTTTCTAAAGGAACTACTGTACAATTTTGATTTAGTCTTTATTTTGTTTCTGGAAAAATGGAAAATAACATGAGTCCTGAAACAGACCATCTGTGCTGATCTTAGACTGTAGAGGAGTTTCTGCAAACTGAGATTGACAGAATAATTTAAAGAGCGGTTTCACAGATAAAAGGATAGTAAAGAAACAAGACATGTGGCTGGGCACATTTTTGTGAGAGACAAAAAGTCTTGATCTTGCTGGAAGCAGTGTGGTTGATTCTACAATCATTACCAGCAACGAGCGCATACAAAACAACAGAACAAAAGGGCTGTTTGTGCACCAACAAACTAAAATTATCTCCATAGAGAACATTTCAAGAAAAGCATTTCTACAAGATTCACTATATGAAATAAAATGCCTTTTGTCATCTCGGGTATATACGGGATCAGGTATTAAGAGGTTCTTTTGCCTGTTTTAAGAATTGGTTAATGTCAAATACACCTGCATTATTAAGGGAATCCAACTATAAAACACTCTACAGCCGTGCAGGCAATGGTGTTAGAATACAAAGAAACATCGGTTAATGAATGAAGGCGAGTGTTAAGGCAGCCAATAAATCACAGCTAAACATGATTGATCCTAATGCCTCGCCAACTACATTCATTCACCAAAGTAGACATGATTCAGCCAACATCAGTTCCAATGATTTCATTACTATTGTATTATGATATTAAATATTTTATTTAACTTTGATTAAAAATATATGTTATATGTATATACTTTCCAACATAGGACAACAGCGATAGTGTCTAGCAAGGAAGAGTAAATTCCACATGAACATATACAGTAGCAGGGTTCATTTTATAAAGTTCTTATTTTAAGTTAAAATGGTGCTAATTTTTGACCCAACCAATCGATGTTCGCTTTTCAAATGTTAATAAGATCTGATGGTTCGGGCAAAATTCAGCGCATTAAGCGATAAGAAACTTTATTGAATTTCCCTGTAGGTGTCATAGAAAGTAATATAGATTCTGAGCAAAACAAGTATAAATCATTGAAAATGATGAAAATAAACCAGAGACTTGGCTTGTCATAGGACAATTATGTTGTGCAATAAGATTATTGAGCAATTTCCCCTGAACTACGAATTTTTACTATGAAACAGAATGTTCCGGAAAAAAAAACCCAAAGCCTTCTATGAAACAAGATTTAAGTAAATCGCTTTAACAATGGGGTTTTGATGTTTTCTCTCAGGTATTATTTTCCTAGCACGCTGTGTATTGAATAATGCAGAACTTGTGCAAAATGTTAAAGTGAAAATCTTTCCATCTTTTCTTTGTACATACTTTAATTCCTTCCTTTGAGTATTAATTTCATTCGGCCCATTCTCTTTGGGTTTACATTCCTTTATGTTTATCTAAATTTTATGGGGGTATGTTATGTTTATTTCTTATATAGCGCTACGATATTCCGCAGCGCTTTACAATTATTTACTTAAATTCGACATCAGGCCTGCCCCGAAGAGCTACAATCTAATTCACTGTATGTACTATACCAAACATATCAGTTTTGTCGTTATTAATTGTGGGGGGAAACCGGAGGAAACCCACGCAAGCACAGGAGAACATTAATAAAAATCCTTGCGTGTATCCAAGGTGGAATCGACTCGGACCTCAGCGCTGCAAGGCATCAGTACTAACCACTGAGCCACCGTGCTTGCCCCCCAATATATATTTAAGATAAAGTCACATTATTTTTGTTTGGGTCTTCTCATATCAGCCTCATGTTAAACTATTTATCTGGGCAAGGTAGGGATTTATCTAAAAAAAACGATGACAGACAATATTTTGAAAATAGAATTCATTAGTAGAGTGGCCAAAAACTGACCCACTTTAAAATCATATGGGGACAAATAGTTCTGAAAATTTCGGCCCTGATAAAATAAGTGTTAAAATAGCAATGGTAACTTTACGGACATGGCTCTGGGAAATCGTGTTTCTGAGGGAAACAAGTACAAAATCAGTACTTGGGAAATAACGTCACGTCATTGCCCATGGCACACTGCTTTCAAGGTTTCCGCATTGCAACATTCCAAAATTCGTATTACTTCTAGAATCGTCTCTGAATATCTTATAAAGGGTCGTGGTCATTAGAACATAGTAATTGAGTGTATTAATACCAGTTATGATCAAGAGTTTTTAGTTGTTTTGATTATATACAAGGGCGTAGTGGCAACAATTTCATTGTTACGTAGTAAAACCAAGGGGGTTGAAAATAAAATTTATTAATTTGTTTTTTTAAAGCGGAAAGTTCAGTCCCAAATTCACCAATGACAGCTTTTTTTAGCATTGCCTTCCTCCGGGGATTAAAAACAGATCCGACAGGGGCCTGTGATTGTTCAACCTAATATAGACAACTATCCGCCCACTTGTATTGATAAAGACGTTTAAACTTTTGCTGTTAGAGTAAATACTGGTGGAGGACCGTACGCAGTAAATTAATTTGCTACTAGAATGACTAAGTAGATTTTTTAGAGGAGTGAAGTGGAAAGTTCAAGTCCCTAAATCTCTAAACTTTCTACATACAGTCCCCCCAAAATTCTGCAATACTTTTTCAACAAAGTTCCCTGAAGTAAGAGATTTATAGCATATCTCCATCGGTCTCGTATGAAAGGTTGTCACCTCATCTTCAAGCTGTTGTTAGTGAGTTTAGGTTATCGTATGTATGTATGTATGATGTATGTTGCAGAAAGCACGCCAGTCAGGTACAGAGCCCATTCATTAATGAATCCTATAAAAAGATTTGCATTTTACGAAACATGAGGTCTTTTCACCTAAAGGTTATTGAAGACACAAGAACTGTTTAAAAACGATAATAAAAACATAAGAGCCTATAAGTTATGGTCATTTTATTTAGATGTTAAGTATATTAAGGCCAAAAACCCCTTTGTAGTAGAAAAAAAATGGGTAAGTGGTTTGATGATGGATGAGTACCTAAAATACAAGGTCCTTACCCCTCGGAGTAGAAATATTGATTTACGGACCTTTAAAGGGCATGTCCACCCGAAATTTAACTTTTGGTGTGTAGGGCATGCCTCCCCCAGCCCCAAACGCATTAATATAATGTTAGAAAGTCCCAGATTTCTTACTTACCTGCCTCTCTCCCCTGGTGCAGTGTTCAGGCCCTCTGCTTGCATGGAATTGAAAGGCAGGGGGCGGACTGGCAGCCGCGGTCCGTGATGGCTGAGGAGGCAGGGAGGGCGTGCACTGAGCATTGCATCAACCTTGTAGGTTGAGGAAGTCTCGGCACATCATGAGTACACACTGCATCCTCCACAGCAGTTTCCGGACTTTGGAGGGGCACAGCAGGGGAAACTATTTTGAGCAGGAATGTAAGGTACGGAATTGTTTAAATACTACTTGATGTGGCCAGTAAGGGGTTAACTTTTTGTTTTGGGTGGGACAATGCCTTTAATCCAATCAATACAGGTGACAGGGCCATGGAAAGGGATTTCTTGTAGAAGCCAAGAGCAGTGTGCTGGTTTTAGTATGAGTTTCTACCAATCTCTACTACCAGGGGTAAGACCCTTGCATTTTAAATCCAGACAAAATGATTTTTTTAGGATCAGTAAGTGCAAAAACTACTGTATCTCTGAGTCACACTTGGGGGCATATGTTAAATGGCGGTATCGCCACAGTTTCCCGATACAACACCTCTTTAAGGGGCTGGTATTTTTACACCAGCGGATCAGTAAACACATCATATTTTACGGCCCACATGGACGTTAGGTACGTTTTTGAGGTTTATAATACCATGGCGGCACATTTATAAAAGAAAACGATGTTAGCGCAAAAAAATTACCGGCGCACATCGCGGCCGCGAAAAATAGCGCTATCGCCGTATGTAAACGGCAGAGCGATATTCCCGTGATACCTACCGGCCGTGTAACATCTCGGGCCGCGATACCTACCGGGCCGCGAGTGTGATCGGTAATTTTAAGGCCCCTTCGCGGCAATATGAGAGTATCGCCGCGAGGGACTGTAACATCCATTCCCGACGCCGCCTACTAAGGGTGAGGGGCATTACGCCCACCCCGCCCACACACCCAGCGGCAGGCCAGCAGGCGACCACCCGCCGCCGCCGCCGCTCAGCAGCCCCTGGAAAGTTCTGAAATCGGATGGGTTTAATGTAAGCAAGTATTAAAAATTGACCAATCAGAAACGGATTATGGATTCTGCACACCTATATAAAGGGAGCTTTCAGCCGCGGAAACTCAGAGGCCATCGCAGTAGAAAGATGGCTGAAGAAGAAGAGGCTGGGAAACATTGGCTCCGCTGAGGCGGCCGGTTGCCAGAGGGTCACTGCGCACGGGGTTTGGGTTCCGCAGTGAGGTCTGACTGGCATCGGCGACCTGAATGGGGTGGTGTCGCCAGCCCTGAAGACGTCGGCCCCAAGGGCTCTTTTTTAAGACCGCACTGGGGGTCCCGGTCCGAGCTGCGGGACCCCCCGCCCAAGGCACTTATTAGTGCGCCAAGGGCAACTTGTATTAGTGCGCAAGGGCCCTTACAGGAAGGGGAGGGGGTCTGTTTCGAGGCGGGACCCCTAAGCCCCAAAGGGCTCTTGTTAGACGCGAACGCTGCACTATCCGTGCTGCAAGGGCCCTTATAAGGGCCGGGGGAGGGGTGGTCCCGGTTTGAGCTGCGGGACCCCTTAAGCCCCAAAAGGCATTGTAGAGCCGCAAGGGCACTTGTAAGTGCCGCAAGGGACCTTATAAGGGCCGGGGACTGGGGGGTCCCGAGTTCGAGATGCGGGACCCCCAAAAGGCCCTTCTCAGGGCCGATGGAGGGAAGCACTATCAAGCACACAGTGCTTTTTAAGCTTATAAAATATTAACATATTCCTGATTACCTTTTCCTAAACCAATAGCGAAGATTTTTTTCTTGTGAAGAATGACGATATCTACCCATTTCTATGATTATTTGGAAAGGCTTAAAAATTGCCCCTGCGGCCCCTGTGTTCATGGCCATGGTCATACATGTATGGCCATGGTCATGCATTTAGGGATGTTCGTTAGTTAATTAATGAATGTTCGGTTCGTTAGAAACCATGCAGGTAGTAAAATCTGCCAATGTATTCTATGGGGATTATCGTTTAGAGTTCCGATGATAAGGCAATCGATCGTTATCATAATTTATATCTTATTGTTAAGTTAGATAACGGACGCTAAACCAATCGGAAATGAAAGATAGGTTTAAACAATTGTTAAAAGGGGTGGATCACTAAAAAGCACTGTAGGAATATGGCCCTTAGAAACAATAAAACCCCCCCCATTTTTTTGTGGGTAAGCTCTACATTTCTACAAATAAAATCAACAAAATATGGAATTTCTAGATATTCGTTAGTAGGGAAATAGAATATGTTTCCCTATACTTCTTCCACCATAATCCTGAAAAGGGGAAACTGTCCAGAACAGAAAGAGTTACATACACAGTTCTAAAACCCACGATGAAAGATCTGCAGTACAGTAAGTGGGGATACAAGGGAAACGGATAATGGGATTACTGAGTTCTTCCTCCCTTTTTGTAGTGCCCACTTTCGAGAGTAATTAATGAATAACCCCCCCCATCAACCAAACCAGGATGTAAACGTACCTCCCCCCCAGAATACATTAACTTTCTTTATTAATACTGAGTTCTATGTCTCTGTGTTATTAGCAAGTTGAATTTATAGACCATAAACCAGGTAAAAATTCATTTCTGTAGAAACTGGCGCGTGAGGCAATTAAAATTTCACTGGGGGCCGCATGAGAAACTTGGTTTGTTTTGAAGAACCGGACAATCCGTTTCAACTCATATAGAGATTGCAAAAATTATGATTTGATTATCACCAAGGACTAGCAAAAGTGTGCCGTTGTGCACAGTAGGGTTTTTTATGTGTTAATTTTAATAGTTCATTTGCGGAGGTGTTAGTTACATATACCTGATTAAAACTATATGTGTAAGCTACCCGCCACTTACACGGCCCTCCTTTAGTGGTTAGTCCTATCTAAGAATGACATATTTTAAGTAATAATGCTGTTTTTATTGTTGTCGTGTAATTATTATGTTTAAGAGACGTTTTTACCTTAATGATAACTTCCCGCAGCCTTGGAGCCTGTCCCGGGTTAGTCCGTCTTCCAGGGGTAGTTTTGCGGACTTCTGGTTGCGGCTGAAAACGAGGCCCCGACCGACGTTGTTTAGGAGGCTCCGTGGGATTCCCACGGCCACTTGGAAGGCACTTTCCGTAGTTCGCCTTTCCAGGGGTAGTTTGCGGTGTACGCGCGGAAAACCAAGGACGCCCCAGGACCCGTCGAGATGTTTAGGGAGGCTCCACGGGACATTCCCGCGGAACACTTGGAGCTCTCCTGGTAGTTCCAACTTCCAGGGGGTGTATTTGCGGTTGTTCGCTGGCCGGATAAAACCAGGCTCCCAGGCCCCGCCGCGAGTGTTGGGAGGGATCCCGCGGCACTTGGAGCCTTCCCGGTTTGGGTTAGTTCTGCCTTCAAGGGGGGTTTACGTTGTTACGCGGCAGCCGAAAACCAGGCTCCCAGGCCCTGCCCGAGTGTTGGGAGGCTCCGCGTGGCTTACTCAGCACTTGGAGCCCCAGACAGGTTTGCTGTCAAGTTGTATTACAACAATACTGTACGCACATTAACTCCCTCATCCAGCTAATCCCCAGGGCTCTTCAAGCAGGAACAGGCAGCGTCTCAAACCTAGCAACAGCAGGGATCGCCCACCATTTCTATAATCAATGCCTTATACCCAGGTTAAACGCGAAACACTATTGGCTTTTACCTGGAATTTGACCAATGTGGAAGGGCTTGGTTAGATGCTGTACTTACCCACATGAGGCAGTAAGGAGGAAACTGGTTGCTTGTTAATTATGGGTATTCTAGTGGCTGCTAGAATACAGTCGGCCACTATTACAGTAATGTGACAATTTATAATAATGTATAACCGGGAAGCTGATCATTGTGAGCACTGCTGCTAACAGGACAGGAGAAAGAGACACAGAGAGAAAGACCGACAGAGAGAGAGACCAGACAGAAAGAGAGAGAGACAGACAGAGAGAGACAGACAGAGAGACAGAGGGAGAGACAGAGAGAGAGAGAGAGCCAGAGACAACAGAGACCGGAGACAGACAGAGACAAACGAGACAGACAGACAGAGAGGAGAAAGCATGACAGACAGAGAGAGAGAGAGGAGACAGGAAGAGAGACAAACAGCAAGAGAGAGAGACAGACAGACAGCAGGGAGAGAAAGACAGAGGGGGAGAGAAAAAACTGAGAGAGAGAGAAACATGAAGATGGTCATCTTAAAGCAGAAAAACTAATAAATTTAGACAATTATCCAGCATAAGTAGGAAAACTTCCCTTCAGGGGAGTCTTCAGTAAAGCAGTTGTCATTTTGGCCACGTCCCACCCACTCCCAATTACACATTGCACAGGATGTGAAGCTCTATCCCACAATGCAATACAGATGGATATCACTCTACAATTACTGGAAAGCAACTTTCTTTTGATTGGCCAGTAACTCGCCAAGGTTGCTCACTAAGGTTCTCTCCCACAATTGCATTACAGTGGATATTCATTACACTATGGGGGAAAGCAAACTTCTTTTGATTCGGCAATTATTTCGCACATGCTCAGTAAGTCCTCCCACAATGCAATACCAGTGGAATCATTACACTAATGGGAAGCACAAGTCTTTTGATTGGCCATTAACTCGCACATGCTCAGTAAGTCTCTCCCACAAGCCACTGCTGGATATCATCTACACTTACTGGGAAAGGCAAACTTCTTTTGATTGGCCATTTAAATCGCACATGTCAGTAAGTCTCTCACACAAGCAAAGCTAAAGGATTAACTGGTAAAGAATGACTTGGTAGGATGTGATGTGGAGGTCTCAGCAGCTACAAGAAGCAAACCTATTGGGGAAAATAATAAGGACACTAAGGAACTGACAGCAAAACTCATGCAGAATTGAATAAATTTAGAGGTTGGTCTATACTCCCATTTGACCAGTCCATTCCAAAGTGGGGGAGATTCTGTATGTTAGTTACTTTTTATTTTTTTTATTTATATTCCATTGAACACGGGTGGAACAATGATTATATCGTATTAGAACAGATTAAGAAACGAATGAAGGGGAGACCTGGTTACATACAATATACATTTTAAACTATGTATAAGATTATGTAGCCTACCCCCACCTACATCGTACAGTTCTAAAACTCAATGCAATTCCACAAAATGGGAAAATAATTTATATAAAGGAAGGAGCTAATATTCCTGGTTCATGTATGTTTTATATTATTAGTTTGCAATTTTTACTAGATAGGTAGGGAATGTATTTCTAGACTCATTCAATTAATCGATTGATCAGGCCATCATTTTTTGTGATAAAATAAACGTAAAATAAAAAGAAATCCAATATCCAGGCCTAGACAACAATTAATATGGATTTTTTTTGGGGGTACAGGTCTAGGATTGAGGGCAGCGTAGGGGCATCTAACAGGGACATGTGCCCGGGAATTTCTGTGGCCCAGGTCTGCTTTAGAGTTATCTGGAAAAAAAAACTGAGCTAGTCAGTGGTAGGAAAGGGTGATGGAAACTGTTATGGGATCAAATCCTGAATTGTTACACGAACTGATTTATTAGTAGTAATCAGCATGGATTATGAGGAAATCGATCTTGCCAGCCAAATTACTTGATTCTTGCATTATCAATTTCAATGTGCCACATATGGCACGACTAATGATAACTGAGGGCTGTTTGGCTTAGAAACCCCCCCCTTTGTCCCTGGCTGCGCCGGCTATTGGCTCGTCCCCCCCGCCCGGTGGTCCCTGGCGCTCCTGTCTGTGGGCTCCCGTCTCCCGTGGTGGCCTCGGGTTCTGTCGGGGCCCCCCCCTTTTTTTTCCCCCCTGCTCCTCCCTCCTGCCGGGGCTTGCGGGCCCCCGGTCTCCGTGTTGCTGCTGCCCCCCCCCCCCCCCACTCCCACACACCCCCCCCACACCAAGACCCACACACCCCAACAGCAGGCTTTGGACCACAACTTCAAATGTGATGCAAATTTACTGCAAGCAGCTAGATAGATTACAAAGAGGCACAGCAAGAAGTGGCTGATGCAGCCAAATTTCAGTATTGTTAAATGTAAGGTTGATGTATTTGAGGTTAACACATCCCTGTGCCACCTACACTATAAATAACTTGGGTGAAGGAATCCTTAAAGGAAAAAGATTTGGGGGCGGTTGTGGTAACAGACCTAGCTGTAGCAAACAATGCCAGAAAGCAACGAATAAAGATAGCAAGACTATTGTAATTTTATAAAGACGTGGGACTAGATTCAGAGAGAAAAAAATATTCTCCCTCTTTAACAAGGTCAGGGTAAGGCCCTTATTTGGAAGATATGCAGTGCAGGTTTGCGATCCCACTAGTACAAAAGGAACACTGGAAATGGAAACAGTCCAGGAAGGGCAACAAAATTTATAAGGGGCTTGAATATGCATGCAGATATTAGAAAGTTAGGTCTGTTTACAGTGGAGAAGCGACGTTTACATGCGGGGATATGATTCAAGTTCATTGAATAGCTTTTAAAGAGGGCTGGATAAGTTACTAAAACTAAAAAATATTTGCGAATTACTGGTATAAATACATATGCTACAGTGGTTTTGAGTCCAGGGAAACTTTCTGATTGAGTTCGGAATTCCTCCCTTTTTAGTGGTTTTTTTTGCTTCTATGGATCATCTGGTAGGAGGGTTAAAAAGGAGTGGGAAAAGGTGGGACCATACGTTTGTTACATATTTAATTAAGGTGTGAAGAAAGACATACGCCCATCAAGTCACAAACTATTAACCCTCCGTTTTTTTTTTTTTAAACCCTACATAACATTAAACTTATCCAGGCCTTTGTTTTAAAAGCTATTCAATAAACTTTGGCCACTACCACTTCTGATGGAGCAGTTTCACATTTTCACGTTATCCTGTAAATGCAACCGTTTCTAACCTGATGAGGAAAGATGAAACTTCTTTGTTCCAAACCTTAAAGATGTCCACGATCCTCTGATATGCCCTAGGAGTAAACAATTTGTATGGCCAATTAATAGTCCCCATGCAAATGTCGTTCTCCAATGTAAACAGACCTAACTGTCTAGTCTGCCTGCATATTGCAAGCCCCTCCATTCCCCTTATTAATTAGTTGCCCTTGCCTCAATTCCAAGATGTCACAATTTATATATGGGAGTCAAAAACTGCAACGCCATATTCCAAATGAGGCCTTCCCGTGACTTGTAAAGAGGGAGAATAATATTTTTCTCTCGTGGAACTATTCCCCTTTTATACAAGCAATATCTTGCTAGCTTAGCCGTTGCCTATCTGGGCAATGTGTTGCTATACTAGTATGTATTCTACTAGAACCCCCAAATCTTTTTCCCTTACATGCACTGTAACACAAGTTATTTAGGGGTACGGTGGCATCGGGGATTATTAAATCCAAATGCATCACCTTAAATTTATCAACATGAATCTCATCTTGCCAGTTATGTGCCCACTGTGATCAATTCTACTAGGTCTGCTTGAAGCACTTGCAAACATTTTGAAGTTCCCCAGCTCTGCATTAGTTAGTGTCATTCAGCAAAACACTGACCACCTTGCTCCAATGCCCCCTTTCTAAGGCATTATAAACAGGATTAAACAGAAAGCGGCACCAGTACAAACCCTGAGGCAACTCCGCTTAGAACTTTAGCACATAGAGTAGTTTCCATTAACCAAACTTTGTTGAGATCCCAATAAACCAGTTCTCTATCCATGAACCAAATGTTTTCTTCAGGCCAAACAGTCCTCAGTTTTAACATATCGCCTATGTGGACAGTATCAAAAGCTTATTGCAAAATCCACAAAATAACACATCACTGCTTGCTGAATTCTAACTTCTTACTCGCTTCTTTAATAAAAAACCAATTAAAGTTCGTCTGTCATTTCTGATTTCTCATAAATCCATGCTGATACGACTTATAGATTGATCTCTGGAGGGACCAAGTTCAAGGATATGATCCCGTGACAAAGGGTTCCAGCAACCTCCCTACCACTGATGTTGGCTGTAAAGGTCCTAGTACCAGGCTGTGAAAACCACCTTTTGGGAATTTGGTATACATTGGCCTTTTTTTTTCAAAGTCCAGCGGAAACATCCCAGACCAAAGCGAATCTGAAAATAGAGGAAACGTGGTCTAGATAGAATCTGAACTCAGCTTTCTTTTTAAATCCGAGGATGCCAATCCCTCTGGTACTAGGCTTATTGATATTAATTTTGTCTTAATTGTTTCCGTACCATATCCTATGTTAGCCAATGTGGAACGATTCATTTCTTCCCGCTATTATTACAAACCTACTGTAACGACAGGATTCTCAACAGTTTAAAAACCGAGTAAAAAAACGGTTACAGATTTAGCCTTTTCGGAATCCTCTATACAACCACCTTAGCCCCCCATTATTTAAGGGTTTCCCACATTCTCAGTCCTCATCGTTTTACCATTTATATACTGATGGGGATGTCTTTATTCAAAAACCTCAATAAACTATGTAACAAATGTAATAAAGTATAACTAAAAGCAAGAGGTGTTAAACTACCGCCCCCGCCACCCCCGTGACTTGGGGGGGGCAGGAATGTCGTAGGGCCTGCCACAAGGCCAAGATCATTGCAACGACCAGTATCCTGTACAAGACTGCCCAGATCTCCCGTGAACGAACGTTTTTTTTTATTCAGCTGGTAGATACCTATCAATTTATTTAGCAGCAGTCTGTTGGGTGATCATAGGTCCAAAAATTGAGCATGTGTACCTGGTCTTAGGAGGGACCCACCCTGCCATTCTTTGTCCTAAACCCGACCATTTGCCAGTGATGTGAGCCACCCCTTATAAAGCAGTTCAGACCAGTAATTTTGTTGATTCACCCTGAACTCAATTATGTTAGATTTAAAGTGAAAATTTGTAATGTGGTCACTAACTACAAATACAGTAAAGAAAGGTCTCTATACATTAGAAAGTAAATAGATTCCCAGGGAGAAGCTTATCGGGCATATCCACCGCAAAATCTAAATTTAACCACTATGCCCCATGTGTTAGTGTAAAAAATCCTTTACCTTAATCTTCTGCTCCTTATGGTCTCCTGCAGTGCTTGTCCAATTTCGACAGAAAGTGAAAGTATAGAGCTGTCAGTGTGTCATCCGCTCCCTGCTATTTCCTTGTCCCATGAGGTAATTCACACTAGGAGAAACGTTTTTGGGTGATGTGGAACCAATAAGCTGATGAAATATTAATTTAGCAGCCACTGTTACTGTAGTATTCTGTATCCTAATGATAAATTATGAGATACTGTAATATAACAGGACAACCCAAACCATGGAAATATCTCTAAAGGGCTCGTTCACATAGGGAAAATTTTGGTGTGATGAAAGAGTTGACATCGCACCAAAACGATTTGTCATCGAGGAACGGCCACGTTCATACTACGAGATGCGTGGTTTGTTTTTTTGTGTACAGTGCGTTGCCAGCAATCAATGGACAATGTCTATGCGAAAACGCAGGGGACATTGCACAACATTGCGGTGCATGTTCCCAGCGCGTTATTTTAAGTGGCCTCTAGTGGGAAAGCCCAGCCTATAGGACACCTTGTAGCTATATACTGGCATGTGTGGTGTTTAGGAGAAGGTAAGGCAGAAAGATGTGCTAATGTAAAATACCAAAAATGTGGATAACAGTTAAGCGTTAAGCAAATCTCATTTATACCTGCTAGATTTTGCAAGTACTATCCAGCTGTCTACATGCAATTAAGCATTGGCGCCATTTAGTAAAGACAAGTATGTGACGTCTAACTGTTAAGAACACACAACTCACGAGCTAGAGACAGAGTGTGTTTTAATAATTGAGGCATGAGTAATTTAAATACTTCTCAACATTCATCTTGCATAAACCGTTTTCCTCTACATGAGCAAACAAAGAATTGGTTTGGAAAGTATCATGGCGATTTCTCGAGATTAAATGGATACATCTTCTTTAGTCGAAAATCTTTCAAATGTGTTAATTTTCTTTATATAAAAGTTCTCATTTTCAGAAAAAGGGTTATCTCCTTTAATAGGTTATTTCGGAGAACTTAGAAAGGAAGAAGAGGTTTACACGCACAGCGGTTGATTCTGCTCTGTAATCTTGCAGCAAATTATACAGATGACTAGAGCTGTGGTGCTGCCATTTTACTCTACATAAATTACAGCATGTTTAGTATAAGGACAGTTAGAATTGAGGACCCAGGTCGTCTGACTTCATTGCAGGTGGTCTCAGCAAGGTGACTAGCAATCAACATAGTTAGATGTAAACCTGCACGACCATGAGAAGGTTAGATGACCATTATTTTCCCATTTTTAATATTGGGAAGTTATAAGTTATGTTTTCAGACTATGCAGGAAACAGCCGAATCCATTGCCCCCTTACACTTATGGATGATGTACACAGCGGCAATTTTTTGCGGGCAGATTCAAAGCTAGGATCAATCAAGATACAGTTAGATGGTGCGTTCAGTTCGATCTGTCTTAAATCTGGTTTGGATAAGAAAAACTGATCAGCTGGATCATTGGCAGCCATGGCGCTGAATTACAGATGAGTAGAATCCAGCAGAACCTTTCACTAACAGTGAAATATTTGGTATCATTACACTAATAACATAATCGATTGGCCCCCTCATTTACGCAGCGTTCGTGCCCACATATGCTAACAGCGGAAGTCAGTGGCACACACTGAATTAGCATTCCACCACACCACAGCAAGGAACTCAGTGACCCTACACACTTACAGCAGGATTCAGTGGCCCATGTACATTAACAGCAGAATCAGGACATGATACACTAAAAACAGAATCCAATTCATCTACCCCCACTAATGGCAGAATCTGGAGCTCCCGTTAAACTAATGGCAGAATTCCAGTGGACTCCTAAAGAGTAAACAGCAAATTTATTGACCTCATACACTAGCAGAATCCAGTGGCAGGCAC
The DNA here is from genome assembly GCA_019447015.1 of Hymenochirus boettgeri. Lineage (NCBI taxonomy): Eukaryota > Metazoa > Chordata > Amphibia > Anura > Pipidae > Hymenochirus > Hymenochirus boettgeri. The sequence goes on from JAACNH010002131.1 coordinate 43,385, forward strand.
ACAAAGAGAGCAAAATCCAGTGAACCTAAATGCCAACAGAACACATTTGACCATTACTAATTTCTTGCTTGATAGAATAGCATATTCCTAACGGAATAATGGATTTGTGGGTTCCATTCGATTACTTGGTTTTCTTCGATCCTTGTACTGCAGGCTGCAGAGTACGAATCGGCTCACAAAACTTAAAGGGAATGTACAGGGCCAAAAATGTAGAGCGTTAAGATAGAGAGACTATCCTGGTACTTTTGCCTGTATACTTTCATTATTTGTTTTTTTAAACAGTTAGCAAGACTATCCCTGATGACGGCAGTTTAGCGAGAAACACGAGTTATTTGGATTTTTAAAATTTCCTCCCCCCGACATTTCCTCCATGTTGTTAAAAACCCACATGGGGTCCACAATAGTGAGGCCCAGTCGCGGATACGAACCCGAGTCCAAGTCGGATTTACCCGTTCGCGAACAACGGATAAGTGGATTTTCCGGTTTTCCACCTTCCGTGAACTTTTCCGAAACCCACGTTTTCGAAAAATTTTTCGAAATTACGAGGATTTCTGTATTGCGAAGATGCGTGAAAAAACGTATTTCGGAAGTTTCGAAATTACGAGGATTTACGGGATTTTTGATTTTTTTTTTTGTTTTAATGGGTCCGATCGGTAATGTTTGAAGGTAGTGTTCTAATTTTTGGGTCGAAAAATTCGGGATCCTTGAGCGACACGGATTTATTGCGAAGTTCGGACATCTCTAGTCCACAAGCGATTGTTTACACAGCATAGGTCTTCGTAACCGCAGCTGCAGTTACAGCCAGAACGGGAGAGCAGCAGGCCACCCACGAAGAGTATCTTATCGAAAACTCAGCTATACCATATTCATACGCAAAGGACTGACAACCAATGGATCAACTCAGGGATTCAGGTGTGTATTTCCTCACACCTTAAGGCCACAGGAGGATAGTCGGATACCTACCGATAACATGGAGGTGCGTCATATATATCAAACTTATCGTGTTTTCAGAAACAGTGATTCCTGATATCGGACTAGGGCACTAAGAAATTTCTATGTGGAACTAAATAAGAGTTATACATGTCACTCATTGACCATAATTTGTTGTTTTATATAAGATTTATATGTTAAGTAAAAGGGTGGTTGGGAGAGGGGATTGATGGTGGGGTTATTTTATGATATTTTAGTGCCTATATGCGATTGGGATGTAATTAATAGTGTCTTCTTATGTAGTTTACTAATTAAATCCAGAATAATAATGTTTTATATGGGCAGTATATGTTCTATAGGGGAATTTATCATTTTTATTATTTATTACTAATTAGCACGGGGATAATTCAACTGTTTTATAGTTATTAAGTTATCAGATATTTTTATTTTTTGTGTTTCTTAGGGTTCAGCCAATTCGGATTCAGGCTAGAAAATTGTTGATTGGAATGGATGCAGAAGTAGTGTAATGGGGCTTCATTCCCCTTCGGAACTAAAGTACTAAAAGGGGAGCACAGGGTTCTGTGTTGGGGCCGCTTTTATTTAATCTATTTATTAATGATTGGAAGGGGTATTGTCAGCAAGGGTTCTGTGTTTGCTGACGACACAAAACTTTGTGGCATAAAAATTCAGAGGATGCAGGGGGATCTAGATGATTGTTAACTTGGGCTGCTAAGGGGCAGATGAGATTAAATGTTGAGAAATGTAAGGTGGAGCATTTTGGGACGTACAAATCCTGTGTTTGCTTATATATAAATGGCTCTGTTTTATGTGAATCCCGGTTGGAAAGGGATCTTGGATTTTGGGGATAACAAACTTAAGCCGGAAGGGGGGGGGGGGGGGGGGGGGGGGGAAGCAGTGTCAGGCGGCTAAGCCAGAGCCAGAATGGTGATTGTATTGTATAAAGAGAGGTCATGGAGTCAAGGGAGGAAAATGTTATTCTCCCTCTTTACACAGCATTTGCTAAAGCTCATTTGGAATATGCAGGCAATTTTGGTTATCCGGTTACAAAAAGGACATCTTTGACATGGAAGTGTTTAGAGACAGGGAAATTAAATTAATATGGGATTGGGAGAGCTTGAATATAAAAGAGATATTGGATATGTTACAACATGTACGCTAGTGAAACGGTGATTGCCGTTGCGGATATGATTCCGTGTATAAATACATTAACGGGCCATACAATTCACACTATCTGGGGCATTGTTCCCAATGAGAGCATGTCAGAAAGGGGGGGTGGGGGACAACATGGACATCCATAAGACTTGAAGAACATAACGTTTAGGCTTCAAGTTCAGAAGGGTTTCACTGTGAGAAACGGTAAAGCTATGAAACTGTCTTCCCAGTGGAAATTGTTTATGGCAGGTTCTTTATTTTAGGACCAAAAGAAGCGGATGAGTTCTGCAAACAAGGTATGTTGCAAGTTACTGGTGATAATAAAGGAGTAATCCGGGGAAATTTCCGATTGCCGCTTGGAGTAAGGAAGAATTTTTTTTCCACTTTCATAAATTATTGGGTTTTTTTTTTGCCTTCACTGGATCAAACAGTTAGGCACGGTAATAGGGTTATTGCTAGATGGGTTGGATTATGGGATGGACAGTACGTACTTATCAACCTCAAATACGTATACTATAAATATACTACTATTAATATACTATATCCTCCCTAAATTGCTGCAGGACATCAGAAGGAATTGCAAAGGGTCAAAATACGCAACCTTGCTGTTTAGACGAATCAGTTAACATGCAAACAATGATTTGCAAGTTCCATGTGGGATTTTACCATTAACACTTTCCTTCTTTAAATCATCAGAATACATGATTGATTAGGTGA